>JAJOZX010008286.1:0-7500 GCA_023014485.1 Bathynomus jamesi
ATGATGGCTGATTACTGCTGGTGCTTGAAAAGAGACCTGCCATCAACAAGCAATACACTAGAAAGTCTTACAAAAAAAAATGTTTGCCACAGTGAAAGCTTCATATCTGTTTGTTTTTTATTTAAGTCATTTCTATCGTTATAATGTAATTTTACTGTAGTTTGAACTGCTTGTATTCATGAAACTTGAAAAAAAAATTTAACACATGACTTAATTTTTAGTCCTAATTGAAAAATCTGAAAAATGGCACATAGGCTGTCGACAAGAATCAGGACCTGATAGAGCCAAACCGAGTTGAAATTCGTATTCAGCGCACCCAAATTACCTAGAATCAAGTGTCAGATATCATTCAATAAAATACGGTGCCAGTGTAATCTTTCTGCACCATACAAAATCATTTAAGTGTCAGGTTATAATTAAAGAAGAAAAAAGCGAAAAATACATACTAAAATTAACAATAATTTCGCTATATTATTTAGGGCTGTGCAAAGCTCTTAATATACAAACATCTTAACACTACACGAAAGAAATACAAAAAAATGTAATGGAAACATCTTGGGTTTTGGCCTATTCGAAGTCTACCGCATCATATAACGGAAACAATTTAGAATTAAGTCAAAACTTACGACATAAAGTCTTAATCTATAATTCAGCCTGAAATAATGTTTAAAATTACAGCCTACATTATCCTGCGCTAAAAGTACATTCCTAAAACTTCGATAATGTAAATGTACAGGTGAGCGAAAAGTCCTGTGCACTTGCAAGAAGTGTAGTGAACCTGTACCTACACGGTGTTGGAAGTGCACAGGTGCACAGGGACTTTTCGCTCACCCTGCATATAAAAATCCATAATTTAGACACACCGTAAAAAATGTAGAAGTCATCCTTCAATTACAACTAAAATAATTTATTTTTATTTATTTAATTTATTACGTAATTTATTTATTTATTTTTAAATGCCGAAACAGCTATACGTAAAATTTTAAAACTCAAATTTTTAAATAACAATATGGTAGGATCTATAAAATAAAGAATAAGGAAAAAGACAAAAAAATTGATCCTCGGGCTGGATTTTTAAAATTTAAAGAAATCTCTCTCTCCACCATATTAAAAGGAAAATGAGATAGACGTTTGCACGGGCCTACTTTTCAGGCCCTGCCTGGTCCGTATCCGGGGTTTTGGGTCCGGCCCGGTCCGGCCAGTTATATTTCTTTTCATTTTGAAGACAATGTCTGGCCCGGTCCGTAATAATTTTATAAAACATGTACCCGGCTCGGCCAGACCCGCATTTGACACTGTGTCACCGACCTATAACACTACGCCATCTATAGTATTAGGTGTGTGACTATCGAAATTGTGTATTATGACAAGTAAAAACTATAAAAATTAATGCTAATAGCATTTTTTTTACAAATTTACACATTTTTAAATTATTTTTTTATAGTTTTTATATAGTGTTTGGCCCGTACCCGGCCATGGGCCAGGCTGGCACGGGCTTACGGTTCCTACCCGTGCCCGTGCAGGACCTCTGAAACGAGATGAATCGGGCTCCAAAAACTGCTATGAAAAAAAAATAAAAGAAAACGCGAGCGAGGTTGAAACAAACTCTGTTCATCGAGATTTGAAAATGCTACTCGCTATACGAATTTACTTTCTAAACTGTATTTAGAAATGAGAATTTGGAAATTTAGAATGAGTCTACCGAAAGGGTGCTCACCATTGCTACCAAAATGTCGTGAAACGTCTTTGATTTCTATTTAGTTCTTTAATTTTACATTATCTACGTTATTTTCTCTTTTAATACTCCTTTCACACTGTATTCTATAAAACGGCAGACGGGTAACGTGGTCGCCATTTGGACTCAACGCGGGCTGCGGGCGAGCCATTTTTAGTAACAAAAGGGAGGATTCGAATGATTACAGTTTTCATTATTTACGGTTTATTTTAATTAAAACAATAAAAATGACATGGAAAAGCGATCGTGAATTCTTAATGTTAACAATAGATCATGGAGAGAGCTCCTAATTAACATTAAATCACAAATCACTAGTACATTTTTAACACCGCAACAACGTTCCCCTAAATACCTCGTTACAAGATTGCCTATGCCTCCGGCCTCAGCGCATTTTCAAATCTTTCTCTATGAAGCCAACTAGTATTTTAAATTTCAAGCAATTACATTTTGCATATATTAATTTCATAAAATTAAATCACTTTACTGCACCACTAAAAACATTACTAAATTTCCTGTTTAAAAACCAATACACGACAACACACACACACACACACACCTTAACTCTTCGCCAAATCACCATAAAAATAAATTGAGGAAAAATCTACTGATACCACGAAAAACCACATCTAAAAAATTATACAAACAAAAAGCTAAAATTAATCCAAACTATTCTTTCTCGGCAAGTAATACTCATATCATTTCCCGATCGGAAAAAATTTTAAATTTCGCATCAGAGAATTATGACCACAAACAGTTAATATTTATTATTTACCAAGTTATCCTCAAAAATCAATAAAAAATCAAAAGAAAACGTTAAAATGTACATCCCAAACAAGTATTAAGTTTTATCTCTCTCTCTCTCTCTCTCTTCAAATATATATATATATATATATATATATATTACCTACTAATCACAAAAAACTAAATAACTTAAGAATCTGTTGAAATCTCTCTCCTTAGTTAATGTCCGGTTAACGTCACTTAACTCTATCACAACACGAGATTTTGAGTGAGAATCCTCTCACTTAACATCGATTCCCATTTAGATAAAGTTCGAGCTTCGAAACCATGTTTTTTTGATCAATTTATGAACAGGGATCTCGAGAAACTTTTATGCATTTAGTTGGATGAGTAGTTACAAGACAAGACGTAAAACAATATATATATATATATATATATATATATATGGGGTGTATCATATATATATATATATATATGTGTGTGTGTGTGTGTGTGTGTGTGTGTGTGTGTGTAGTTATGGGGTCCAGTAATTCAGTGGTTACGGTGGCAGACTCCGAACGATTTGGCGCTGGTTCGCTGGCATCGAATAGAGTTGAGTTGGTCGCCCACTCCGTTTCTGCTCTGCCTCAGGTGACCATTGGAGCATACTCAGTACTCACCCCCACTCGTGGGAAAATGAAGTTCTTGGATGTTACCTTTCCCTCTTATTTTATACTTTTTTATTTACTTGTATACTATTTCGGCGAACTGTAAATAAATAAATCCATAAATAAGTTTCGGTATCCGTAAATGAAACCCGTAAAATAGCATTTACTCTATGAAAGAGAAACGGGACATTCACCTTAATTGGTGTCTTTGTAGGAAGCAAAATTATGTAAATATTTCTCCTTCTTCTTCTTCTTCTTCTTCTACTTCTTCTTCTTCTTTTGCTTCTCCTTCTTTTATTGCTTCTATGAAACCCTTTAATTCCGTTGTTCGAACCCAGAATGCGTTTATTCTTATTTGACAGTAATTTAAGTGTAATAATAGTGTAAGTTTAGTGGGTGTGTAATTATGCAACCCCCTTAATAAACCTTTCTAACTAATTATTGCAACGAAAAATGAAATTCCTTCTTTTCAACTTAATGAATACACTTGTAATGCGTAATTTAACATTTATAAGTTATGTGTACCTAAATCTGTGAACGTAATGCATGAAATTGTTTACACATTCTCTCTCTCTCTCTCTCTTCTTTCTCTCTCTCTCTCTCTCTCTCTCTGTGTGTGTGTGGGTGGGTGGGTGTGTGGTTGCACCAATTACAATATCATTGAAGCAATTTAGAATTACAGAGAAGAAGCAATTTATTTCCCTCGCATAAAAGTCGTTGAGACGACAACGAGTGCCATTACAATACGAGGTGAAATTCCTGAATACATCGTATAGGATCTTGTGGTAACGGGGCCTCCTCGATCAATCTGATGCTAGTGAACTGTTTCGTATTCAGCGAGCCAGACGAGGCGAGGACATAAAAAAAGAAGAAATATACTATCTGAATTATATTTGACTCGTTATTATATAAGATATATTCCACGCAAGTTCATTTTGTAAACCTGTTATCATTATCTCGGCAAAGTCAGCATCCCGGATCTTTGATTCAAATTGATCTGCGGATTGTGTATTATTCATTATAATGACATCTTTACATTACGTCTGTGGTCTTTTGTTTTAATTCTGATGCGTACTCACTTCGTTAGATAATTATCAACAGTTATGTTATGGAAAATCTTTGTTCATTTTGTTTTTTATTATTTAATTTTAAACCTTTAAAAAATAAATAATAATATATATATATAATATATATATATATATATACACTGTATATATGTTCGTTTATAGTTGAATAAATTTTATCTTAATTTTTTTATGTTCGTTGCGAAATGCTTTTATAATAATTTTATTACTTTTAATGGAGCATAAATTATAATTACTCTTTGGTGTGGGTTGCAAAGTGGAAATTATTTTTCAAATTTTAACTGTTTTATCATAACGTTCGTTGACCTGACCTATAATTGACCTAGCACTCGACATTTTATCGACATCTAGCTTTGGAGTTACGTTAAATTAACTTAGGGTGGGCTATGTCAGGTTAGGTTAAAAAACATTTGTCGTTGTGAACGTCTATAATAATAATAATAATAATAATAATAATAATAATAATAATAATCAGTCAGAATGGTCAGAAACTAGCACAGTGCTCAGGCCAGACGAACGCTGCTCATTGCGCTATCTCCCGGATTATTATTAACAGTACTATCGGGATTTGAACCTACGACTTCAATGTTCCCACTTCGGTTATAGGGAAAGGTTATAGGGCCTGTAGGGTTGTAGGTTATAGGTCCTCGAGGGTATATAGGTCCTGTAACTAACTTTTAATCACATTCTCAATATCTATAGAGTTAAACTTTGACTTTAATTTAAATTCACAAATTTAGTGTACGTGTTAAATAGTAGCTTTATCTCAATGTTAACCCTTTAACGCCGGAATTGTTTGTAGGGTTAAGTTATGAATGCGTCTATTTGAAAGGTTACCAACATGTAGCGGTCGTCCTTTAGGGTTAAATCGTTCTGTTTATATGAATTTCAAATTTAAATTTGAAAGCAAACAGATCACGAAAGCTATTATTATATAGAACTAAAATAGCCGGATGTGAAATGTGTAGCACAGAGGAAGTTTCGTCCCCGCGTTGTTGAGCCACATCCCGAATATGTCTCTTACTACTACACCATCAAGAAAACCCCCTAAAATTCCTTTCAAGGGCACCTTTTTAGAAAAACTCGTTTTAGCTAGTGTGTTTTTATCAGAAATTCATTAGTTAATCCTCCAGCAATTATTATTATTATTATAGAGAATTACAATAACCCAAAGAGGATAAAGTGATTAAAAGAGAAGTCGTCTGATATTAAGTTAAACAAAAAATTCCCCAACAAAAAATACAAAGGAGATTAGTTATAAGAAGTGTATATAATATATGCATGGTGTGAATGTATTCTTAACCTTTTTGGGCATGGCTATGGCGGTTCATCAGAATACTGACATGGGCAGGCAGATATTCCTCAAGAGTCTTACTTCAGTTAAAGATCTCGCCTTCTCATATGTCAGTTTGTAAATTCTAAGCTCTAAGGGATTTCCCTCCGCTGTGGCAAATAAAAACACTCAAGCTAGCGATAGGTTGATGATTCTTCGGTATCAGTGTATTGCATCGGTGCTTCGTATCATAGTTTCAGTTCCTTTGCATTATTTTAATCAGATTAAGTGGTATTTCACGATGAAGTATTCTACCGGACCCCCTGCAGCTCTGAAAGTGCGTAGCCATTTATGAATAATACACAATGAGTATTACAGAATTCCAGATTTGGGAAAAGCGTTATCCGTTTTCTCAATGAACGAGAGTAGCGTTGACCGAAATGAGAATTCCTAGATTTGAAATGAGAATGTTAGTCTTTTTAGATTCTCGATTTGGGTTCTTTTATTCTTGCATGGGTGAAGAATAAAAGAAGAATGTTCCAAACTATAAAAATATATGCTCTCTTATTCTGACAACTGGTTGAGAACGAATGTTCTAAAGTATTTTCTTAGATTAATCTTTTGTCATCGTTTTCATACCATTTGTTACAATGGTACAAACCTTTTTACTACAAACATGGTTACCGAAGAGATTGTGTCTTATTTTTTTTTACTTTAACTTTTTCTACTTTTTTAAGAGATTATTCGACACGTATTTAAGTATTACTCTTTATTTCATTTCAAGGATCCTTCTTAGTGTTTTTTTATTTTTATTTTTATACTTTTCTGGGACGAACTCAGCGTGGATCTTTGGAGCCTTTTATTGTATATGTTAATTCAGTAATTTGGTAATTTTTACTGCAAAATTTGATTCCTCAGTTATGACATAACAAAAGTGATGTCAAATTAAATTATGGTCGTTACGATAATTTCATTAGCTCCCTTGCTGTTTATAATAATAATTGCAAATAACGTCGTAGATATTAATGACAATATCATATCGTGTTTCGCGGATGACAAAGATATGCAAGGAAATATCAAACGAATGTGACAGAAAAATTGCAAAATGACATTGAAACACTACTCGAGTGGACGGAAGACAATATGACGTTCGACGGAGAAAAATTCCAACTTCTAAGATATGGTAATAAGATGCTACAGAATAAAGGGTACAAAACTCTGCAAGACAAACAGACAACGCCAAACCCACAGTTCAGGAATCTTGGAGTATTAATGTACTCGGATGCAGAATTCAGAGAGCACTATAACATTAAAATTATAACAGCTAGAAAACCAATAGGAATTATCTGGAGGAGCTTCCACAACAGAAAAGCAAACATCATGCTCAAATTATGGAAGAGTCTACCAATAACTGAGTGTTGTTCAGCACTCACAAACCCATACAAAAAACGAGACACTGAAAACATAGACGCCTTACAAAAACCTTTTACTTTCTAAGATAGAGGAAACGAAAGATAAAGACTACTGGTCTTGACTACAATCCCTGAAACTCTTCTCTCTGGAAAGAAGACGCGAGTGGTACTTGATAATATAGTGTACATACGGAAAATAATGAGGAATATATTCCAAACTTTAGCATTCAAATATAAAACCACTGGTATGAGAGAAGAAGCGGATTCTGTACTGCCCCAGCTGCGTTGGAATAGGGGACCATGGAAACAAAGATGGAAAATACCCTGAGAATACGAGACCCGAAACTCTTCAAATGTCTCGCCCAAACAACTGAGGAACTTCCGGCACACAAACCTGAATAATTTCAAGAACGAGCTGGACAGGTTCTTGCGCAAAGTCCTTGACCAACCATGCACGACTATGTACGAGGGCGGGAGAACACCGGAAACTAATTCCCTACACCACCAAATCTCGCAAATAAGGCGGATACTGTAGAGGAGTCGACCGTATATCGATTCCAAACAGCTTTCGAAAACTTCTCAATGTATCATATTCTGAAGGTGTATA
>JAJOZX010008286.1:10000-40000 GCA_023014485.1 Bathynomus jamesi
GGTGTATTTATCACTTATTTCTTGCGGGTCTAGGTCTTGTGTCTTTCGTGCATTTACTAATTTTATTTATTTAGTAGGCCCTGGGCTAATAGTCTTTTAAGATTAAGAACTAGTTTGTGAACTTGAGCCGAGCCTTAGACCTAACCTCTTGATATACAGTAGACCAACTCTAGGTTCAGTCTCTAAGTTAGACAGTCTATAATTGAAAAAATACATTAATAAGTTAAAAAGGGTTCAGCTAGAGCGCTGGTTACCAACCGGTGGGCCATGGAGGTTGGTCATAGCATCCTTTTAAAAATCAAATTCAAATTTAGAAGTTGTATAATTTTAGTTATTTTATAAAATTATTGGCATATTTACATTATTTTTACATGAGTTATTCGAATCAGCGTTAGTGAGCCATCGCACCAACAAGGTTGGGAACCACTAAGTTAAAACAACCAAAATGAATCCAGAAGTGAGAAGTAAAACATTTGAGAAAAAAATTAACTGAACTAGATATGTATTCACCTGAAAAGCGTCGACTTTGAGAAGAACTAATTCGAGTATATACAGGGTGGCCCAGAAGTCCCAGTGGTTATAATTAAAACGAAAATCGATTACGTCAGTAATCGATTACTAAGTAAAGAATATTTGTCGAGATGGTTATATTTTGCACTTTGAATAAACAATAAATATTATATTATGGGTCAATAAATATTATGGGCCACCCTGTAGAATGATAAATGACTTTAATAATATAAATTATAGGAATTATTTGATAGGGATACAAAGTAAATTATAAGAAGAAATGGATATAAACTGAAAGTAAGACGTTTCTGTGAGTAATGTTGTGAAGCAATTGAGGGGTCCCGAGTCTTAAGGTACCTAAGCGCCAAAATTAAAATTCGTCAGAAATCACCTCCAAAGTTCAGCAATATTCTCGCAATAGTATCTCTGTTATTAATTGAGCTAGAACGTTCATTTTTGGCTAAATTAGAGTTCTAAGTATGCTAATGAAGATGTTGATGAGTTTTTGGAATAGATTTTCATATTTTATATTTTATATATATTTTTTTTAATTTTTTGATTTTCTTATACCTAACTTTGGGTGCGATTTCTGGCACAGAATGAGGTGAAAAAAGTAGTTCGCTTCATAAGGTTTTCAACCATACTTCTAGTGTCGTAAGGTCATTATAACCCAAACCACGCGATAGAGAAGGGTGAAAATAGTGATATCCATCAAAAACACGTTTTCGCCTGTGATGGCGCTTAGGTACCTTAAGACGCGCGACCCCTCAATTATTCTTTTCTTATCAACTTAAATTTAATCTTAACTTAGACTCTTTAAACTTTCATGCATTAAACATTTTATTATGAGGCTTTCATTAATCATTAATCATTTCATTAATCATTTCATTAGACATTTCAGATTAGTCTTAAAAACTGGGACAATTTAGACATTTCAATTAACTTCAAATGTCTAATGCATTAGACATTTCAAAATTCACATCTACTTTTACGAGTATTTAGAGTGTAGTTAAATGGAATCTCAAAACATTTTTAATTTTGTTATATATATATATATATATATATATATATATATATATATATATATATATATATATATATATAATAAACAGGAACACCAGAGAAAATACAAACATCCTTCAAGGTTTAATAGTACCAACGTTTCGGAATGCACTAATTCCATCTTCAGGGCTAAAACAATAAAACGCCAAATTACATACAAAATACAATTTGCTTAATAACAATTTAAAATAAACTTAAAAAATTATAAAAAGTAGCTAATTAAATGTAAAACATTAAAACTAAAAGGTAAATAAATGTGAAGTTAAAAAGTTAAAATTATAAAAAGTAAAAGCATTAAAACTGAAACGTAAATAAAATAAACTAGTACCTTAACCAAAACATAGCAGATCTATCGATGATTCGTCAGAAACCAGACCTAAATTCGTCAAAACCAGACCTAAATTCTGACGAATCATCGATAGATCTGCTATGTTTTGGTTAAGGTACTAGTTTATTTTATTTACGTTTCAGTTTTAATGCTTTTACTTTTTATAATTTTAACTTTTTAACTTCACATTTATTTACCTTTTAGTTTTAATGTTTTACATTTAATTAGCTACTTTTTATAATTTTTTAAGTTTATTTTAAATTGTTATTAAGCAAATTGTATTTTGTATGTAATTTGGCGTTTTTGTTTTAGCCCTGAAGATGGAATTAGTGCATTCCGAAACGTTGGTACTATTAAACCTTGAAGGATGTTTGTATTTTCTCTGGTGTTCCTGTTTATTATTAAACTGCGTTTTCCGCGCCACCAATCAATAGCCGATATATATATATATATATATATATATATATATATATATATATATATATGTGTGTGTGTGTGTGTACACACACACAGGGTGGCGCAAAAGTCAGGAACCATAGGCACATTTTATTAAATTATAATAAATGTTCGAATTGGTGGCCTTCCACTTGGAGACACTTTCTGACGCGTTGAATGCATGATGTTTGAACATTCCTTAACACATTGGTACTGATTTTGGCACACTCAGATGTGATTTTATCCTTTAGAGAACGCATGGTTCTGGGTCGATCAGCATAGATTACCAACTTCAGATGGCCCCACAAGAAAAATTCAAGAGGCGAGAGGTCTGGAAACCTAGGTGGCCATTCAATGGGCCCTCGCCGTCCGATCCACTTGCTTGGGAATGTTTCATCTAAAGAGTTCCGGACGATGGTTGCGAAATGTGGTGGTGCACCATCCTGCTGAAACCACATCTCCGCCCGTTCTGCCAATGGAATGTCGTCCAGTATGGGCATTAGAAATGTTTGCAGCATATGCAGATATGTTTCACCTATTACAGTGCCATTGAAAAAGTACGGACCAATTAACCGATCCCCCTAGAGCACAGCCCACACCATAGTTCGTGGATCGAATTGCACAGGTCCTTCCTCCACTCCATTCAGTGGGGATTCTCATTGGCCCAATAGCGTGCATTATGCGTATTGACACGACCGCTGAGGTGAAATATCGCTTCGTCGCTGAACATGATCCTTTGTTGAAGCTGTCGATGTTGTAGAAACCACTGGCAGAACTTTACACGACGGGCTGTGTCGTCACCGTGCAGTTCCTGAACGAGTTGGACTTTGTAGGGGTGGAAACGATTTGTTATAGGAATTCGTTGAATGGTTCTTCTGGAGACACCCGTTTCCTAGGATAACTTTCTTAAGGAATTACATGGGCTGTTTTCGAAGTGACTGACTACCGTTAATGATGTTGCTGCATCGGTTGAACTTTTTGGCCGGCCACTACGTGGCCGATCATGAACACTTCCCGTTTCTTTGAAGCGAGTGAACAGTTTTCAACTGATGCCTGAACAACTGGCGGCCTCTCAGGGTGTTTGTCATTAAAAGCAGTAGCAACTGATCGGTGTGTGTTACCACGCCTTGCACACATAAAACTATCTCCACCCGTTCATCTATTGCCAATTTCTGTGCCATAGGTTCAACAACAAATCTGAAAAGAACAAAACACATATTAAAACACAAATTATTAAAATGTGCCTATGGTTCCTGTCTTTTGCGCCACCCTGTCTTTTTCGCCACCCTATATATATATATATATATATATAATATATATATATATATAGGGTGGCGCAAAAGAGAAGAACTATAGGCACATATTAAAACACAAATTATTAAAATGCGCCTATATATATATATACAGCGTGTCCCAAAGAAATGTATACCCACTTTGTTCGATAATACCAGCTATGAGGATAATAAATATTACTTTTTATATGTTTTTAATAAAGAATTTTCTCCTGAATCTAAATATGTAATTATTTTTATTAAAAACTGAAAAACAAAAAGTTACAGATGTTTAAATTATAATTATTATTTTCGAGACTTCATGTGCGATATTTCTAATATTTTAACCGACTGTTTTGAGATACTTATGTTTAGTGTTGATATTGAAGCATAAATGTTGTAATTATTAGTTAATTCAAAAAATTTACAAATTCCATGGTTAAATGACACTTTATCTAAGATGTTCAAATTGTCGTTAGAAAAGAACAAACGTCGCAGAGTTATAAGATGTTAAATAAGGTTAGAGCAAAACTGTAGTCTTGCCTAATTAGAACTCAACGAAATGGCTAGGCTAAGCTAGGCACTAAACATAAGTATCTCAAAACAGTCGGTTAAAAGGCAGGCCAGGCCATAAAAAAAATATTAGAAAATATCGCACATGAAGTCTCGAAAATAATAATTCTAATTTAAACATCTGTAACTTTTTTGTTCTTCAATTTTTAATAAAAATAATTACATATTTAGATTCAGGAGAAAATTCTTTATTAAAAAACATATAACAGTAATTATTTATTATCCTCATAGCTGGTATTATCGAACAAAGTGGGTATACATTTCTTTGGGACACGCTGTATATATATATATATATACACACCAGGTGTCCCACCAACTCTAGATACCAAGAAGACAAACGCAATAGGTACGTAAAACATAGGAATTTATTAACGTTAATTAAACATGTTCATTGTAATCGCCATCTCACACAATATTCAACCTTACACAAATGTTTGACATAATTTTTGGAAATAGCTCGGCTGGGATATTGTTGATTATCTCATAGACTTTGATCTTTAGATCTTCAAGTGTCTTAAGCTTGGTAGAATAGATCCTATGTTTTATGTAGCCTCACAAAAGAGTCAGGGGGTGTGAGGTCAGGTGAGTATAGGTGGTGGTGGTTGGGGAGGGGGGCATTCCGCTGAAAAAATGCTTCCTCAAAAAGTTGCGAGTTTCACAGTCAGTATGTGAAGGTGCTCCATCCCGTTGAAACCACTGTGAATCTGGGATAATGCAGCTATTTCTTTTACGGGACAAATTAATTAGTTGAGTTAAGTAGAAATCTCGTAGCATATGACGATATGAATTTTGCGCTACCGTTACTGCTTTTCCAGTTTCATTCTCAAAGAAGTAGGAATCTACTACACCATATCACCCAACAGCCACATTTTGAGTTTAGCAACACTACGTAGAAGCTCTATTAAAGTGCCAGCATGACTTTCCCAGTAAGGAAAGTTTTGCTTGTGAATCTCCCAAGATAGCTACATAACACTCGTTTGCGAAGTGAATGTGTTTTAAAAACTCGGTATCATCTTCTAGCTTCGCAACATCCATGTCGCGAATTCCATTCTTTTTTTTTTCGAACATTAGTCAGTGAAGCTTGTAAATGAATTCTGTAGGAAAAAGGTTTAATTCAGTACAAAGTATACGATGCTGACAAACGTCGAATTGACTTCTGTGTACTGCGCGCAGTAGTTTCATGAACTATATTTACAGTACATGCTGCACAGTTCTTGCGAATCGTCGCCTACCACTATTACCTTATGTTGATTGCTTACATTTCCTTTGGTTTGAAATTTTCTAACAATTCGTGATATTGTCTTTCTATCAGGTAGCTTTCTGTATCCACATTCTTTGCAAAAGTTTCTCTCACCTGCGTCAAAGAATTTGTCACATGAAACCACTCAACGATCTTGATGTTCTCTTCCAGCTGCAAACGTGGTATCTCTGTTTTGAGGTTCAGCCATATTGTTTCGATGTCTACTCGACATCTTATAATGAATTTAGCTCTCTGAAGTGAATAACAACTATTCTAAAATGTTTACTAAATATTTAACGTATCTGAAAACGGTGCTTAAATGTTTGAAATTTATAAAGGCATAGAAATTAAACATTTCATTTGTAAAATAAGTTAATTCTCAATCGTTTGTTCCTAAACGAATGCGTACTGAGATTAAAATTTTTTTGAAACTATGACTATCTCGAAAAGAGGAAAAGTCAGTTATCATAGTTGTGCATTTATTCATCTATTCCATGTAGGGTTAGGTCTTGTGTCTTTTATGTATTTGTTAATTTTATTTATTTGGCCAGGCCTAGGCTAGTAAAGTCTTTCAAAATTAAGAAGTAGCTCGTGACCCTGAGCTTAGCCTTAGAAATAGCCTCTTGATATAAATAGGCCCACACTAGGTTCAACCTCTAAGTTAGACTGCCTATATTACAGAAGAGACTCTGATAGTATTCAGACTAGAGCAACTAAAATGATTCCAGAACTGAGAAGTAAAACATTTGAGGAAGAATTAGCTGAACTTGGTATGGATTCACTTGAAAAACGTCGAGTTAGAGAATAACTAATTCGAGCGTTTAAAATGAGAAATGGCTTTGATAATGTAAATTATATGAAGTTATCTGATAGGGGTACAGAGTCTAAATTACAAGAAGTAATAGATATAAATTTAAAGTCAAGCGGTTTAAAGAGTAATGCTTTAAAGCAATTCATTCCATATAAACTTAAACTTCATCTTAAACTTAAACTCTTTTAAACTTTCATACATTAGATCCCAGACCCTTCCCAAAGCTGGGTCCTATCTGCTTAGCATATTTGCTTAGTAGATGGCTGGTGAGGTAAGCTATATTTCGGGGCCTCTTTGCTAGTGACCCGTTGCCCGCGTTGGGCTTCCATCATGAGAAAGAAAAACTTCAGTATTTGGCATTTACCATTACTTATTCGAACTAAATTGGAATGAATATCCCAGAAGAGTTCCTTGTCCCATGCACGGTCTGTGTGTAATATATATTCACCCTTGTACAGTCCCCTGCAATAGTTCCACTCCACCCTCTCCGAGATGTGGTAACAACGCAGCCCTTCTTTCTCCCCACTATCACTCCCTCCCTCTCCTCCTCCCCCTCTCCCTCTCGCTATGCCCCCTCTCGTCCTCCCCCTCTCCTTTCGCTATCCCCACCTCCTTCTCTCTCTCTCTCTCTCTCTCTATTCCCTCCTCCTGCCTCCTTGTTATTTTCTTTCGATTTACCTTCATTCTTATTTTCCTTTTACCTTCCCTTTCACCTCATACTAATACATGACCCTTCTCTTTCCACCCCCCCCACCACCCCCTGCTCCCCGATTATTACCTCTTCCCATGTTTCTCATTCCTCCCACCCTATCAACTACTGTCATTTGTGTTTTTGCTTCTTTCCTTTTTGTCTTCCCCTCCTAATCCATTCTCTTTTACATAATAACTGACTCACTCATCCACTCACGCATTCAATTTTTAATAAAACTCCCTTTATAAATACTCAAAAATATATTACCAGCTTCCGAAAATGTTCGTGTATATCAATAATCTTGTTTCTCTTTTAAATAATACACCAAAAACATAATATTACGAGATCGCACCGTCTATATAGAATCGCACAATAGCTGAAATTAATCATCATAATGTAGAGGAATACAACATTTATTTGTAAGTTGATATCGAATAACGATATGACAAAAAGTATTGCATCACGAATGATCCCAAAATTCGAAGGACACTGTAATTCGTAATTCGGCGTGTCAGATCACGGTTCGGATAGCATCTAATTTTAAACTGTGATTTGAACTCAGCGACGAAATATATTAAATAATACATATTAATATATATGTAAAAATGAATAATTCTAACATTCATTTTTGCATATAAAGTCCAAACTCGCATGACACTCTATCTTATTCTATTTTCGTTTTTTCCCTTCTACTCCAGATGGAGAGAGTTTTTTTTGGGGGGGATTAAACCTTAACCCTAAGGAATTTTTAGGTACAGCCTAGTACTAGGCGTAAGATAGAGGTGCTGTATCGTAATATCTCCCCTACAACTTCTTCAGATGTCACACTTATGGGCAGTTGTTTCAGGAACTCCACTGTGGATTTCTTTACTGCCCCTGTTGCCCCCACTACTGTTGGGATGATCTCAGGTTCCACATTCCACATTCTCCTTATTTCGTGTTTGAGTCTCTGGTATTTCAAGACCTTTTCCCTTTCATAGTTCGCCACATTCCAGTCTGCTGGGACTCCTACTTCCACCAAGAGGCACTTGTTTCCCTCCTTCTCTCTCACAACTATGTCTGGTCTGCATCCTGATACCCTGATGTCAGTTGGTATCTCGTGATCGTATAGGAGCAGCACTTTGTCATTGTCTTCTATTCCTTGTGGAATATGTTCCCAGTGTTTTTCTGTTTCTAGCCTTATTTCATATTTCTTACACAGCTTGAAGTGGATTAGCTTGCAGACTGCATTGTGTCTGTCTGTGTAGTTTCCTCTGTGCAGGAGTATTTCACACCCCGATAGTATGTGACTCACAGTCTCTGGGCTCTTTGAGCACAATCTGCACATCTCACTTTCATTTCTGCCCCCAATATTCCTTTTGAACCAGTTTGTTCGTAGTGCCTGGTCTTGTGCTGCCATCACCAGCCGTTCATCTTCTGGTCTCAGTGCCCCTCTTACCAGGAACTCCACGGTTTTATCCCTCTCTATGTATGCTCTGTTCAGCACGTCCTCTTTGTATACTTTGCTGAACTTGTGCTCTTCCCAGTTCTTCTCCTTTTCTTCTGATATTTTCTTGTTATACCTTCTTTTGATGGTGCTTATCTTTTCCATGAGAGGTTTATTTGCAATGTCTTTAAGCTGTTCAGGTCCTATGCCAGCATCCACTAGATAATCATTTGCCTTTTTTGAGAGTGATGTTGTTTGAGGCTTTTCACGTCCTTCCTTTATGTACTGTGCTAATCCTATTGTTGTGGCTTTGTGCACTTGGTCAATTAGCGCAAGCCCTAATCCACCGACCCTCCTTGGCAGGTATAACCTTGGTGTGCATTGGTTTTTATATATGATCTTATGCGCATGGAGCAATTTTCTGGTGATCGTATCCAGTATATATCATAAAATGTAAGTTTGGAAAAATTTTAATTTTCTATTTTATTTTTGCTAAGTAATTGATGAATTATTTCTTTTTTTAAATTACCTAATCATTTTTTAGATTAAGCTTAATCATGTAATCATGTTAAATTCTGCAATGTTCATTTTTTTATACATTCTCTCTTAGTTGTAAAAGATGAAGTCATAACTTGCCAAAACTCTAAATTAACACTTAATTTTAAATTTTAAGCATTTAATTTTGGCTCATATGCATGTTCAATTTTAATCCATAATAAAATGCATATTTCAATTTCTATTTTTAGTTAACTCGGCAAATCATGATAATATCAGATCTGTCAATATGCTGTTTAAAAGAAAATTATGACTTCATCTTTAAATATTTTGCTTATCTGCCAGTATACTGTTACAGCCAAAATTTACCTTTATCTTCAAATATTTTGGAAAAAAATTCAGCCTATTGAGAAGAGTAAAACCTAAAGCTAAGGGGCCACATTAAATAAAATAAACAGTCCAACTTCACAATTATTTATGTCATTGTAAATTATAAAACCAATGCATTTACTTTATGTATTTATTCAATTCAATAAAAAACAAAACAGGTCAACATTAAATAATAATGATATCACCAAATTCTTAGTATATAAACTTGTAATTCTTCAAATTATCATTCTGATTATTCTGATCTGACCTAGAGGGTGAAGCATTACCTGTAATATTTTAGAAGCAGTAAAATTCAGTCAGAGGATCTCTTTGTCTTCTCCTTTGAGCCCTGCTTTCTCCAGAGACCTTAGTTTTAAAATAGAATAAATAATTTCCCGATACGCTACAAGAAGAAATCGGAGTGTAGTATAAAAGAAACTACAGGGTGTCCCATAAATCCGGCATCATAGGAAAAATAATAAAAAAAGACAAAACAAAAGCTTTTATTTACAGAACGTGCTCAATATGTCCACCATTGTTTTCAATACACAAATTCAGACGTGATACCCAGTCAGCAAGCACACGGTGAATGATGTCAGGAGTAATGGTGTTACATGCCCCAATAATGCGCTGCCGCAAATGTTCAACACTCCTAATTTTCTGTGCGTATACCAGCGCTTTCAAGTGGCCCCAGAGATAAAAATCTAGTGGCGTGAGATCCAGGCTTCTAGCTGGCCATTCCACAGGCCCTCGACGTCCTATCCAATGACCAGGGAATTGTTGGTACAGGTGTTCCCTTACTTGAGTGCTGTAATGTGCAGGAGCGCCGTCTTGCTGGAACCATGTTGGAAATTTCCTTCTTCGTTCAAGACATTGGGAAATGCTTCTTTCTTGAGCATACGTAGGTAGGTGCCTCCAGTGACATGTTCATCGAAAAAGAGGGGGCCTATGATGCGATCCTTCCAAATGCCACACCATACCATCACCCGAGATACACCGTGTTCCTTTGAAAAGGTATACCAGTGAGGGTTGTTTTGAGACCAGTAGCGGGTGTTCTGTCGATTTACCTCACCATTTCCATAAGAAACAGCCTCGTCACTGAACAGAATGATGGACGGGAAATTGGCATCCCGAGCATAAGAAAAATATGAATTATGATTTGTAGAAATAGAAAAATATGAATTTCTCCTATGATGCCGGACTTATGGGACACCCTGTACTGCGATTCAGTACACGGTACCAGCTACCCCACAGTTAGAAAATTCGTTGCTGCCACCTAACCAGAACCCGTCAACCTCGAACCACCCAATTCCATAGATGGAGGGTTAACATATATATATATATATATATATATACAGGGTGTCCCGTAAGTCTGGACCCATAGGGAAAAATAATAAAATTACAAAATAGTCCAAAAATTTATTACATAATCTGTTCAAAGTGTCCGCCGTTGTGTCGCACACATAGTTGAAGACGTAATCTCCACTGCGACAGCACTTTCTGAATCACAGTCGCAGAAATTTCTTGACACGCCTCCACAATGCGTGCTTTAAGGTGGAAAATGTTCTGAAGTTTGACCTCGTACACTTTGGCTTTCAAGTGGCCCCACAAATAAAACTCCAGCGGAGTAAGATCATAATAAAAAAATAATAAAAATAATAATAAAAATAATAAAAAAATATATTATAAATAAATTTTTGGACTATTTTGTAATTTTATTATTTTTCCCTATGGGTCCAGACTTACGGGACACCCTGTATATATATATATATATATATATATATATTAGTGAGGTAGCGGTTGTCATTTTTCAGAGCTCTGCTGTTGCGGTTGCGGAGCTTACAAATAGAGCTCCGCGTGGTTGCGGTTGCGGTTATGTACCCTATAACATCATAATATTACCTAAGAATAAACAACACAATAAAATATCGCGTTTTAGCCATACTTTTCATAGTCAACAAGATAATGACTATAATCTACTAAACTGTAAAAGTATGTTTCCAGGATGCGGGACGAGGACTCAACGAGTTTCGGAAACCCACCAACCACTTTCCCCAACCACCGCCCATTCGAAAGTGGTGTATATAATTACAATATATATATATATATATATATATATATATACTATTTAATCCTTATATTTAAATTGAATTGCTGGGAGACTATTTCAAAAATAAAAGTTTTTCAGTTTTGTCTCCCTTCAGCCTATTCCTTTTTTCATCGTAGATGATCCCTGCTCCACTAAATAATTGTTCACTAGGAACACTTGAGGGAGGACATCCAAGGTATGTCCAAGCCAGCTTGCTCAAATTTTTGTATTTCTTTTGATTTGACCTCCACCAAGCCAAAGCATCATCTTCTTGTCCAATCCTTTTCTCGTTGTGATATTTCTCGATCATTGTTTGCGAGTCTCTGCTTGACTCAGTTTCGGTCTCGTCATCACTACTGGAAGCCAATAGAGCACTCATTGAGTCCATTATTGTTATTGATTTACTCGTAGAAGCTGATGCCTGGACCTAAATCAATCAGTGGTTTCTTTGCCGGTGGTTCAATGGCTGTCTCCGAGTCCGATGATGTTTGAGTCTTGTCCATTTCATCACAAAGATATCCCAATTTTTCCTAAACATCTTTTGTGATATGTGAAGCGGAAAAAATTTTGCTTTGTACCTTGGATCCAAATAGGTAGCCAAGGAATACATGTCACTTGCTTTAGGCCATCAAATCTCTTTGCTAGCTCTGTACGCATTATCTCCTTCATTGTTTTGATTCCACGATCAGCTTCAGAATCACCACTTCGAGGTTGCAGTATATTTTTCAAGGAAACGACGAGGGGAATAACTTCAGATACGGAAGAGGTGGAACTACTCACTATTTTTGTGATATCATCGAATGGTTCCAGCACAGCCACACAGTTTGATAAGAAAGTGAAGTCGACGTTAGTGAGTTGCACTTTGGAGTTAGCAGCGCTATATAAACCAGTGGTTCCTTCAACTTCAGTGTTCTCTGCATCATGTGATAAGTGCTGTTCCACCATGTGGCGACTTCATGAATGACTATAAGTTCATGTTGATCTAAGCGTTTCTGAATTTTTTTAACTCATCCTGCGCCATCGTAGAATGGTTGAAATGAGTAGCGATGGATCGAACAAATCACTGAGAGATTTTTGTGAGTATAATCCACTTTTGATTACAAGTTGCATTTTATGAACAGTGCAATCGATATTATGGACGCCAGTGAGAAACAAAGCTTTTATCAAGTTTGCTCCTGAGTCGCGCATTGCATAATGGATGGATAAATGGGAAATATCCCACTTCTGAAGCATCTGCTCAAATTTTTCTGACATGTATTCTCCAGTGTGGCGATCTTCAAGTGACATTACGCTGAACACCAAATTGGTTCTCTTGAAGTCTTGATTCACTGCATGGCATGTCAAAGAGGGTAAAGACACTCGAGCAGACGTGTCTGACCATGCATCCGTTGTCAATGATACTTTTGAATCTTTTAGAGGCTCAAGAATTTTGAACACTTTCTTTGAAACAAAGTCATGGATATCGTTGCACACAAGATCAGTGTAGAACTGACTCTGTTTCACTTTATACTGTGGAGCTGTTTCAGCCATGAGTCTCATGAAACCTAAGTTTTCAACGAGGCTGAATGGCAAGTCATCCATTATTTTATTATCATTTCGGCTATGCGATAGTTCAGTGATTTTGATTTGGAATGATTCGCATCCCAAATTTTGACTCTTTCGAAGCAACTTTCAATCGTCTGATTTTTTTCTTTCACTGCACACTTCATTTCCTGTAGGGGTGTAAGAGACACTTTTGATTCCGTTTTCTTCTTTGACTGTTCATTAGCTTCATTTTCACTAGATATCATTTCATTATATTCCTTCTTGTGCATTGAACGCAGATGGTTTTTTTAAGTTAATGGTACTCCTTCCTTTTCGTGAATAGTTCTTATTACATATGACACATTTTTAAGTTAATGGTACTCCTCCCATTTCGTGAATAGTTCTTATTACATATGACACATTTCCCTACATCGTTTGACACTCTCAAGAAGTACTTCCACACTGCACTCGTAGATCGCTCCATGATGGTTGCACAACAGTCTAACACTTTACTAATGGGTTGAAGCACGTAACGTTACAAAGGTAGCAACGGAGAGCTAGCGCAACACAACCAACCTCACTCGTGTCTGAACAGATACTGAAGCTGGTGCTTTAGTTTAGTTTGTAACTTGGTAGTGAAGGTTGCCTAATTTCTAATAAAAAAAAATTGAGTGTTTTTATCATTTTTTATCAACAGTAATTATTATACATCATCATTGCTTTATTAAATATAATTAAAATAATGCTTTTCTAGCCACCTAGCGTTGATAAATGTAAGTTATTACATAATACATCTATCCATCCAGTCCAAGTAGCAATTCTAGACATGCCGCAATTAGGGCGTAGCAAACTTTTACTTTTTGTACTGTTGAGTGAAGGCAGGAGGCATGACAGGAACAGCATTTGGCGACGTTTGTAGCATTTACAGCCATTACACTAGCATTTATAGCATTTGGTTGCCCTAGTAAGAAGATATCCTCAAACAACCGCAATAACCGCACTGATAAATGCAGTTGCGGTTGCGGGCAACTGCTACCTCACTAATATATATACATCTTGAGATATGATAGAAATGAGGCAGTTAAACAATCTGCATATTATACTCCAGATAAAGTCCAGGGATCACCAACCTGGGCGGTAGCGCCCACTAGTGGACTCACATTAAAGGTAATTAAACATTTATTTCATTATTTATTTTATCGATTATGTTGATTTATTCTTTTTGATCTAAGGTGGGCCATAAGCTTTTTTAATTTTCAAAAAATCGTAAAAGTGGGCGGTGAACAAAAAAAAGGTTGGTGACCCCTAAGATAGACAGAAAATTCAGAGAAACACGAAGGCGGTCGACTTCGGGTAATAATGACCGATGATGCCAAATTCAAGACACAAAATCAGATAGCAATAAACAAAGCAAAAAGAGTCGCGGAACAGGTACTAAGAACGTTCAAAAGGAGGGACACGACAGTAATGATTCCCCTCCTGAGAACACTGATCATACCGAAACTTCAATACTGCTCAGTTTTGATGTCCCCCTATAAAAAGGAAAAAATTAATAAACTAGAAGAAACGCAGAGACATTTCACAGCCAAGATTGATGGCTGCAAAGAACTCAACTACCGGGAAAGACTACGTAAACTAAATCTGTACTCCCTGGAAAGAAGAAGAGAGAGGTACACCATAATTTACATATGGAAAATGATCGAAAAACTGGTACCAAACCTAAAACTAAACCCAATTACCATCCAAACAACGCTGGAAAATAGGAAAGGCAGAATGTGTAGTGTTCCCAAATTAAAGGCCCGACAAGGAACCTCCTCAACACTGAAGGAATATAGCTTGGTTGTCAGGGGGCCAAGGCTTTTTAACCAGCTTCCAAAGGACCTCAGAAACGTTACAGGGGTCAAAGTTGAAGTCTTCAAGAGAAGACTAGATGCTTGGCTGAGGACGGCACCAGATGAGCCGGGTGTACCTGGATATGTGCGGTGGAGAGCGCAAGAGAACAACTCGCTCCTCCACCAAGCCAGGCCTAGAGGCGGGGCCACCAGCTTGACCTTCGTGTGAAGAGAGACCAACTCACGGAACGTAAAAGAGGTTAACGAAGTACTACAGGATAACTGCCTTGTTCATACTGTCAGGATTATCAGACGGTGGTTTCAGGAACAACGAGATGTCGCGCTGGCAAACCAAGGGATGTGACCTAAACTCCATTGAAAATGTGTGGGCAAATGTGGTTAACGCTTCGGAGTCTGGGAAGGAGCGGACATCTCGGCACCTACTGGAACATACCATGGCAGAGTGGGAACTTTCCCACAGGAACCCCACAAGTCATCTACAGTCACGTGGCATCTGTTCCAGTTAGGCTACGAGAGGTCATTAATAATAATGGAGGATGGACCAAGTATTCAGTAATTGCGTATAATAATGTTATGGTTGAGATGTAGTAAATATATATTTACTTACTCGAACAATTGTCAGTTCCTTATAATTTGAACATTATGTTTTGTATGTTCTTAAGAAAATCCCTAATTTACTCGACTCATGTTTGTTTTGTAAAAAAAATTGAACTATGTTATTATTATTATCTCTCCATGGATAGACCTTTTCCTGGATAATCATTTGTTGATGGTGCATGGACTTTAAACAGAAATGTTATTGCTTGGAGGAAAAGTCGATACTACAACTTAGCTTACACTTTAACTATAACATGGCCACATCAAAATCCTATGATTGAAAGTTTTTAAAGTATCCACGTTTGTGAAATAACCTAACTATTTTATTCCCTAAATTTAGGAATAATGCATAAATAAAATACATAGTCGTCCTAGCATTACCACCAAAACTACAGTGAACAATATATTTATTCTGTCATTGGTTTTCAAAAAATTAAAGTATTACTATGACAACACCTAAGAGGAGGAGTAGGAGAGGGAGAGTTGGAGGGTGGGGGACTGGGGTTTAAGAGTGACTGCGTTGTTGTCACATCTCAGAGAGGGTGGAGCAGAGTTATTGCAGGGGACTGTACATATTAAATGGATCACGTAGACAAATTATCAAACATACACAGTTTTAAACCTACTGTAAATGTATTCTAGCAGTGATGCTATGATCCAAGTAGTTTTGTTATACAGAGCATGCATGGATACCAGCTACTAATCAACGATAACTTCGACTGTACATGCGCACATTCAGCCAATCGACGACAAGTTCAGTGCTCGTCCGATCTTCATACTAGCAGAGCATTAAGTATCAAGGTGGGTCATAGATGTGATTCCTCGTAAGCGTCCTGAAATAATTACCTTGGCTGACCACACTCCAAAAAGCCAGAGGGAGATCGCGAAAATTTGTAGTGTTAATTAGAGCAGTGTCCAGAATCTTGAAGAAACGTGGGCACTTTTTCGTTATTTACCCGCATATTCTTTTGCGTTATTTACCTGCAATTATTTTTATTTTTCTGCCAATTTTTTTTATTTTTCTGCTATTGTATGTATCTTTTTTTTCGATATAATTACAAGGTTAAGTGAAAGCCGGATTAGGTTAATTGAATGCCCAGTTAGGTCAACTGTATGCCCTTGACAATTGG
Organism: Bathynomus jamesi; assembly: GCA_023014485.1. Classification (NCBI taxonomy): domain Eukaryota; kingdom Metazoa; phylum Arthropoda; class Malacostraca; order Isopoda; family Cirolanidae; genus Bathynomus; species Bathynomus jamesi. The sequence goes on from JAJOZX010008286.1 coordinate 26,405, forward strand.
TTAGGTTAAGTTGTGATATTTTCGTTAGTTTTAACGAAAATATCACATGAACTTTTTTATATTTGCTAATAAATGTTTGGCTTAATATGCCGGTAAATAAAGAAAAAGCGCCGAAACGTGAATCATCTGGAAGCACATCACCCAAACGAAGACGCAGATGTGGAAAGAAACGAAAAACATCTGCTTGTGATGCTCGATTTCTTCTCCGTCAAAATAAAAAGAAAAAGATCCTCGGAAGACCAGTGATGGCTTAGGAAAAGATCTTTCTCCTGTTGGAGTAACAGTTAGCTCAAGCACTGTCCACTCCCGCTCGATTGCTAGTGGAAGATTCGCGAGAAGACCAATAAAGAAGCAGCTTCTAACGCTTCAAATGAAAAAGAAAAGGTTAGATTGGGCTAAAAAGTACAAAACTATGACAAAAGAAGAGTGGCTCAGGGTAATCTTTTTAGATGAATCATTTCTTTGTGCAAGGCCAGCGAAGTCAGCACGTGCGTCGGTCGGTGGGTAAACCATTGTGAAAGTGTCATCAATGTGTAAATCAATGAGATCAATGCGTAAAATATCCTCAAAAGATATGTTCTGGGCCTCCTTCAGCTATTATGGCACCGGTTCACTATATCCTGTTGAAGGAATGATGAAATCTCTTCAATCAAGAAATTTGATTCTCAAGTTGACTAAGAAGTTTCCGAATGGAGATGGTGTTTTCCAGCAAGACTGCGCGCCATGTCACTCTTCAAAAGTTGTGACCACGTTTCTCAGGTTTTTCAAAGAGAACAACACTCAGGGGTTAGATTGGCCGGGGAACTCTCCTGATTTAAACCCAATTGAGAATCAAGACTTAGGAAAAAGGATTGTACGACAATGACGAAGCTAATACAGGCAATAATTGCAATGTGGTACACAGATAATTAGATTGCAACAGACTGTGCTCACTTAATACATTCAATGTCAAACCGTGTTCAACAAGAGATAAAAAGTCGTGGTGGTCATATTATGTACTAGAATTACAACTGTCATTGTTAAGATGGTGATAAAAATTTAATATATTCATATTATTATGTTTTATTCCGTTTTTCATGTTGATGCAATTAATATGCACAAGGAAGATGTGTATATATATATATATATATATATATATATATATATATATATTATACTGACTCAGAAGTGCTGTTCCGAAAGTAACTACTATATATACTACACTCTAAATGGTATTAGACGTTTGGTTATATACAGAGTGGTCAGCAAATCTCTCACAAGTTTAAATGTTACTTGGACAATATGTAAGTTATATAAGTGACTTATTACTCATTTGAAAGAAGATACCATTACTTTTTTATTGATATATAATACTTCTTCTTTGCAGGTTAGATAACAATGTCACAGCTCACTCCTGAGCAGAGAGTAGAACTGTTGAAGCTGTACTATGAGTATGGCAAGTCTCTGATAAGGGTACAACGTGCATACAAACGTACACAAAATTGCAAGACAGCTCCATCAAGTCTCACAATACTGCGAACCATACGTAACTTTCAGGAAACTGGTAGCGTCAAAAACAGGAACAAAAACAGAAATGCACGCCCTAAAGTTCTACATCAAACGAAAATGTTGAACCAATTAGGAGGTCCCTTCAGCAAAGTCCAAGAAAATCGTCACGCCGACTGTCTGCCGAACTTGGCATCACTAAAAGTTCTTTGTTGCAAATGTTACACAATGATCTTAACTTATACCCCTATAAGACTCAGACTCTTCAATCACAAACTGATCAAAACAAGGCAGCTCGACTGCACTTTGCAGAAGAAATGTCAGAGTTGGTGGAGAAAAATCCAGGAATCATGCAGCGAATTCAATTCACGGATGAGGCCCATTTTTATCTTTCTGGCCAGGTAAACAAGTAAAATCTCTGAATATGGGCTTGTGAGCAGCCACTGAGGAGCGTCCTCTCAATGTAGAAAGTAACTGTGTGGTATGCTATAGGATATGGATGCACCATCAGTCCATTCATTTCTGAAGATGAAAATGGTGACACTGTGACCGTCAATTTTTTTATGCAGGAAGGAGGGGGGCCAAGGACGAATGCCCGCAAAAATGCTCCCCTCCCCCATCGAGGAAGAAGAGAGCCAAAATCAAAGTCCGGGGTTTTTGAGATGTCTAGACACTGCGTTTGAACGATGGGAGGTCATAGACAGAAGGAAAGATGGATTGATGAAGATTGTTCTAGAGTTGAACGGTTGAGTAGATGAAAGATTGAAAATACCGAGTAACCATTGCGTTAGAGAGTTGGAGAGAAAAGGAATGAGAAAGTGTAGAAAGTCTAGTACTGCGTGATCTTCTTAAAGATGGAGGCATGCAGTTAGAGAGTTCAGAAGAGCAATGTCCGTTAAAATAGCGATAAAAGAGAGAGTGTGGCAACATTACGGCGAAGAGAGAGAGAGAGAGAGAGAGAGAGAGAGAGAGAGAGAGAGAGAGAGAGAGAGATTGAAGACAATCAGTAAGAGGCGGGGAATTTATGAAAAGCCTTTGATTCCACCCGGTGAAGTACGGCTGTGTGGGTTTAGCCACCCCAGACATGAGAAGCATACTCCATACAGGGGCGAATAAGAGCGCTGTACAGAGACAGCAACTGAGTGGGGGTGAAGAAACCGCGGAGGCGGTACAGCACACCTAACCTCTTAGAAGTTGTTTTCGAAAGAGAGTATATGTGATCTTTCCACGAAAGATCACGAGAAAAAGAAACACTAAGAATGTTAAGAGAAGAGGAAGGATTGAGTTGTGTGTTGTTGAAGGTAAGGGGATAGTCGTGTGGAAGATTGTGACGAGTAGACAGATGGAGAAACTGAGTTTTTGAGGCATTGAAAGCTACAAGGTTTTCTCTACCCCAGTCAGAGATAGCAGAAAGATCAGCGGTCAGGTGTTCCATAGCCGTCCCACGCGAATCATGGAGTGACTGCTGTGAGGGACGCTTTTGGAAGTAGGTGGAGAAATGAAGAGTGAAATCATCGGCAGAGGAGAAAATAGGACAGGAAATGTGACTTAAGAGATTATTGATAAATAAAAGTAAAAGAGTGGGTGGCAGGACAGATCCTTGAGAAACACCACTGTTGATAGCTTTAGGAGAAGGACAGTGGCCATCTACAACCGCAGCGAGAGTATAGATTGGCCAAAAAGGAAATAAGAGATGAAGGCACAGATAGAAGGATAGAAACCGAAGGAGGGCAGTTTCGAAATTAAAGATTTGTGCCAAACTCTATCAAAAGCTTTTGATATGTCAGGCGCAATAGCAAAAGTTTCACCGAAATCCCGAAAGGAGGATGACCAAGAGTCAGAGAGATATGCAAGAAGATCGCCAGTAAAGCGTCCCTTGCTGAATCCATACTGACGATCTGAAAGAAGTTTGTGAGAAGAGGTGTTTGTGAATCTTCCTATTAAGGAGAGATTCAAAAACTTTCGAAAGGCAAGAAATCAAAGCAATTGGACGATAGTTGGAGAGTTGAGAGCGGTCACCCTTCTTTAGGACAGGCTGAATGAAAGCAAACTTCCAGCAGAAAGAAAAAGTACCAGATGAGAGACAAAGACGAAAGTGTTTGTCTAGGCGGGGTGTCAGCACAGAAGCACAGTTCTTAAGAACAACAGGAGGAACACGATTAGGACCGTACACCTTCCTAGAGTTGAGTCCAGATAGGGCAGAAAAGACATCTTTCGAAGAGTTTCTAATTTCAGATGTAATAAGGTCAGGGAACAGCAGGAATCGTCCAGGGTTGAGATGTAAGCGAAAGTTTGAGCGAAGAATTCAGCTTTATCAGGAGATGAGTTTGCACCTCAGCCATCAGAATGGAAAAGAGGAGGGGAAAAAGAGGAAGTAAAGTTGTTGGAGAGATTCTTAGGTAGATGCCAGAAAGAGCGAGAAGAATTAGAATTGAATAGGTTTTCACATTTTTGTCGGGTGAAGGAATTTTTGGCGAGTCGAAGACCAGATTTTGCACGATTCCGGGCAGAAATATAAGCTGGGTGAGAGTCAGGAGTTGGATAGCGACGGTACCTTTAGAAAGCTTCCTTTCCGTTGAGGATAGCATTAGAACAAATAAAGTTTAACCAAGTTTTTTATGCATTAGTAGTAGGAATAGAATATGGAATGTACGCCCCCATGCCCCGGCCACGGAGTAGTAATCATTCCATTGGAAATCAGAGAAGTACTGCATAAGAGCCTCCCAATCAGCGGCGCCAAAGTGCCAAGGGCGCCTCCTCTTGGGAGGTTTCAAAGACCGAATTGGAGCGATAGGACAGGAAACATATATAAGATTGTGGTCGGAGTTGTCCAACGGAGAAAAAAGTTTCAAAGCGTAAGAAGAAGGATGAGAGGTAAGAAATAAATCCAGAATGTTGGGCCTATCTCCAAAGCGCTCCAGGTCATTTAGGATAGAAAAGTTATAATCTAGTTCACAAGGGATATCAGTGAAATGGGGGGAAAGCCAAAGGTGGTGGCAAACATTGAAATCTCCTAAAATGGAGATTTTAGCAAAGTGAGAGCGGGGAAGAATGTATTCCACTTTGGAAGTGAGGTAGTCAAAGAATTTTGGAGTCAGTAGAATTAGGGGAAAAGCATGTAAGCCGTAGCCAGAGGGTATAGAATTCGGAAGATTCGAGTTCGGGAATATGAGAACAAGTTAGGGCATTGCGTACATAAACGCAACATCCACCTTTAGAGTGAAATTGAGTATTGAGAAAGTAAAAGGGTACAGAAAAGCGGTTGCTGTCAGTCGTTCCAGATATCTGAATTTCAGTGAGGAAAAGAAGGTGAGGTTTAGAGGAGGGGAGGTGGTGTTCCGAGGCTCTTGAAGTTGATGTAATTTTTTTTTAAATTTTGAAAAGATTATGTAGTGTGTAAGATGCATGTACACTGTACAGTATATATATTGAGGAATAGGGAGAGAAGTGTGTGTTGAGAGCATGCTGGACTGCTCACAAGGTAGATGAGACGCGGTAGACAGTGACGGGAGAAACGGGAGTTCCAGCACTCCCTATCTTCTATCTAACATCCCCTCTGGAGTACTTTCCTGGTCGATTGGTGTCTACAATCTTCTCCTCCGATGTTACCCCTTATCTTAAGATGCATGATGGTGCTCCTCCTCACACAGCCAACGAGGTGCTGGACTGGCTAAAAATGAAGCTGCAGGACAGGATCCTATCGCGACGCACGAAGTGAGAATGGCCATCACACAGCCCAGACCTGAACTCGTGCGACTTCTTCCTCTGAAATTATTTTAAGAATGAGGAACCCAAAAAACCCAAAGCCCAGGAATCTAGACATCCTCAAAGCTAACATTCGGCGAGAAATGAGACGAATCCAGTAAGACACCATCACAGCTGTGGCCTGTGGTGTTCAACTTTCTCACCAGATTGCAGTGGGTGCGAGGGCAGAGAGGGCGCTGGATTGAGCATATCATGCACTTCTAGATTTTTATGATTGTATAAAAATGTTTATATTAACACAAAAGTACACGTTGGTAATTTCAACTTATGATTTTATTTTGCCTCGATACTCGTTCGTTTCTGAAATACATGTTCTTAAAGTTGTGAAGGTTTTTTCTGACTACTCTGTATACGAAACGTCTACTCGACATCTCATGATGAACTTGGCTTTCTGAAATGAATAATAGCTATTTTGAAACGTTTACTAGATATTTCAAAATATCTGAAAACGGTTCTTAAATGTTTAAGATATACTGGCAAACTGGACCCTACGGGCCCATTTAGCTACAATTGCGGTGCTGGAGCCTTCGGCTTCAGTAATTGGGGGTCGCAGAATTACTGGGGAGTTAATAGTTTTCGGTCAAAAGAACGTAGCCATGAAAATCTTAAGCTTCACAAAGCTTGATACAATGGGTTCGGATGTGACGCTTAAGATTTTCATTGCTACGTTCCTTTCTATAGTTTTCTTGACCTAATAAGTGAAAAAAAACCATCAATGAAAATCTTAACGCGCTACAGTAAAAAGGTGAAACAAAGCAAGGCGCACTTATTTCTATGTTGAGAATCGCTTAATAGTAAATACATGGTCTCTACATACGGACGGACAGGACTGCCTTTCTGTAGTATAGAATAAAGGCGTAGAAATTAAATATTTAATCTTCTATACTATAATAAGAGAGCCGTCCGTCCGTCCGTCCGTCCGTCCGTCCGTCTTTCAGAAATTGTGAGAAAAAATTGTGAGAAAAAAATTCAGAAATTGTATTACGGGCGGCAATGTGAAGCTCAAGATTTTCATGACTGTGTTCTTTTCTGTAGTTTAGCCTGTCTGTTTGTCTGTTTGTGAAATTTATCCCGGGCAGTAATAGGGGAAGGGTGGGGGTAATGGGGGATGGGTGGGGTAATGGGGAGGGGTGGGGGTAATGGGGGATGGGGTTAGCCCCAAGTTGCATGAATGGGGGTGAGGAGGTTTTGGGAGATACCAGATTCAGAAATGTTGACACAATGTGAAGCTCAAAATTTTCACGGCTGCGTTCTTTTCTGTAGTTTAGCCTGTCTAACCATCAGCGAAGCGACGGGAACTGTACTAGTTTGTATAATAGGTTAGCCGTTAGTGTTATATTCTTTCCACCTAGACGCATGCGTACTGTAGTTAAAAATATCTTGAAATTATAACGCAGATATTTAGCGTTTGTTTTTATAAGCTATCTCGAAAGGAGGAGAAAACAAGTATTATATTTGTGCATTTATTCATTTATTCCATGTAGGCTAAGTTCTTCCAAGTGTCTTTCATGCATTTTTTAATTTTATTTATTTGGCTGGCCTTGGCTAGTAAAGTCTTTCAAACTTAAGAACCACCCTGTAACCCTGAACTCTGAGCCTAGCCTTAGAACTAGGCCTCTTGATATATGGTAGGCCAACACAAGGTCCAGCCTCTAAGTTAGATAGCTTATACTTGAGAAAAGACACTGATGAATTAGAAAGAGTTCGGGCTAGTGCAACCAGAATGAATCCAGAAGTGAGAAGTAAAATATCTGAGGAAAAATTAGTTGAACTAGATATGTATTTATTTGAAAAGCGTCCACTTACAAGAGAACTAACTCGAGTATTTAAAACTGATAAGTGAATTTGATAATCTAATTACAGGAAGTTATTTGATAGAGACACATAGTCAGTTACAAGAAGAAATGGGTATAAATTGAAAGTCAAAAGTTACTGCGAAGCAATTCTTTTCATACAAACTTAAACTCATACTTAGACTTAAAATCCTCAAACTTTCATGCATTAGACATTTCATTGTTAGACAATTCATTAGACATTTAGATTAGTCTTTGCAATTGTTGAAAAATTGGGACAATTTAGACACTTCGTTTGAATTACTGAAATGTCTAACGAAATTTTTAATTACTGTGAAATGTCTAATGCATTAGACATTTCAAAATTCACAAAATTGAGACAATAAAATGTCTAACGAAACATCTTCTATTTAGAGTATAAATACTTTGGGACAGAATATATGAAAACTATATATTAGTGTGGACCGGATATCCGCATCCGCATCATTTTTAACATCCGTATCCGCACTTCTGACTGCGGATGTTATGCGGATATTACCTCTAATAAATTATGTAATTTATAATTAAATTAGCTTATAAAGTAGCTTATAAGGCCCAGTCATGCACAGTTCATGTAAAGTATTAATTAATTATTAATGAACAAACAAATATATAAACCTCAAAATATAAATAGCTGGTAACACAGAAAATTGAATGAAACTTGTTTCATTGAATTTTCTGTGGCTGAAACTCTTGAGAAAGTTATTATTTTTATCATAATGAAAATATTAATATTAATTTTAATTCTTATGCATTGCTTGCCATAACAGTAATATCAGGAAATTTGAAAAAATTATGTCATATATTCATAATTCTATATTATATTGATAGATTAACTAAATATCCGCATCCGCGGATATTGAAATTAAGATCCGCATCCGCAGAAGTTGAAAAACTGACATCCGGTCCACCACTACAGTATTATATATATATATATATATATATATATATATATATATATATATATATATATATATAAAACTGCAAAAACGCAGTATAATTAACGTAAAGAACGACGCTTGTATAGGAGAATATTCCGCGCAAGATGAGAGAGAGAGAACGAAACAAATGAAAAAAATGAGGTAACCACCCGGGAATCGAACCCCGGATCTTCCGATTGCCGGTCAGATATGATAACCATTACACCATGGCCTCACTCATTCAAATGCCGTAATTCTTCTACATACGCGCAGAAACCAATGCCCCAAGGGGGCACCTTCCGCATGCCGTAACATTATATACATTTACTGCAAACACGCAGTATAATTAACGTAAAGAACGACGCTTGTATAGGAGAATATTCCGCGCAAGATGAGAGAGAGAGAACGAAACAAATGAAAAAATGAGGTAACCACCCGGGAATCGAACCCGGGATCTTCCGATTGCCGGTCAGATATGATAACCATTACACCATGGGCCTCACTCATTCAAATGCTTGTTTGCAGTTAAATGTATGTAATGTTACGGCATGCGGGAGGTGCCCCCTTGGGGCATTGGTTTCTGCGCGTATGTAGAAGAATTACGGTATTTGAATGAATGAGGCCCATGGTGTAATGGTTATCATATCTGACCGGCAATCGGAAGATCCCGGGTTCGATTCCCGGGTTTACCTCATTTTTTCATTTGTTTCGTTCTCTCTCTATCATCTTGCGCGGAATATTCTCCTATACAAGCGTCGTTCTTTACGTTAATTATACTGCGTGTTTGCAGTTAAATGTATATAATGTTACGGCATGCGGGAGGTGCCCCCTTGGGGCATAGGTTTCTGCGCGTATGTAGAAGAATTACGGCATTTGAATGAGTGAGGCCCATGGTGTAATGGTTATCATATCTGACCGGCAATCGGAAGATCCCGGGTTCGATTCCCGGGTGGTTACCTAATTTTTTCATTTGTTTCGTTCTCTCTCTCTCATCTTGCGCGGTATATTCTCCTATACAAGCGTCGTTCTTTACGTTGATATATACTGTATATACAGGGTGTCCCGTAAGTCTGGACCCATAGGGAAAAATAATAAAATTACAAAATAGTCCAAAAATTTATTACATAATCTGTTCAAAGTGTCCGCCGTTGTGTCGCACACATAGTTGAAGACGCAATCTCCACTGCGACAGCACTTTCTGAATCACAGTCGCAGAAATTTCTTGACACGCCTCCACAATGCGTGCTTTAAGGTGGAAAATGTTCTGGTTTGACCTCGTACACTTTGGCTTTCAAGTAGCCCCACAAATAAAAATCATAATAAAAATCATAATAAAAATAATAAAAAAATAATAATAATAAAATAATAATAATAACATAATAAAAAAATATATTATAAATCCCTATGGGTCCAGACTTACGGGACACCCTGTATAGTGGGTGATCCAGATAAATGGGACCCATAAAAAAAAGCCAAATATTCTTAATATTTAATTCCTTTCATAAAAAACTATATATCATTCGAAAGAGTAGAGTTACAAGTTTATTATGAAATATTTTTTTTTTTAAAATGACTCCTTTCAAATGTGCTCCATTAGTTGCCAAGCATTCCAGTGTTCTCGCTTGTAAGTTCTGCGTCACTTTTGCAAGAGTGTGCGGTGGTATGGCCTGTATCTCATTTGTGATGGCGGCCTTCAATTCTTGCAAGGTCGTTGGGTTATTTCTGTAGACCCTACTCTTTAAATATCCCCAGAGATAATAATCTAAGGGAGAAAAATCCGGAGACCTTGCGGGCCATTCAACGTCTCCAAATCTTGAGATTAACTCGCCTGGAAACGTTTTGACGCAAAACTGCCATGCAGTTCCTCGTGGTATGGCAGGTAGCTCCGTCTTGTTGGAACCAGTGGTTTTCTAGACAAAGATCTCTTAATTTAGGAATAAGGAAATCGGTCAACATTTTTTCGTAGCGATCACCATTTACAGTGACCGTGTTTCCGGTGGAATCCTCGAAAAAGTACGGCCCTATGATCTGAGATGCAGTAAGACCACACCAAACAGTTACACGCTGACTATGCAACGGGACTTCGGTAATATTCAATGGATTTTCTGTTGCCCAGAAACGACAATTTTGTTTGTTTACAGTTCCATTCAAGTGAAAATGGGCTTCGTCTGACATAATCGAAGTTGCTAGAAAATTGGTGGTGTCATTTACCTTCTGTTGGATCCATTGACAGAATTGTCGTCTTCGTGCGAAATCTCCATCGTTTAGTTGTTGCACTGTTTGAATTTTATATGGAAAGAGCATTAAATTTTGCTTGAATATACGGTGTGTTGTTCCATATCCAACTCCTAACAGCTGAGAAGCACGTCTGATGCTTATGTTAGGATTATCCTGTACAATTTCATGAGTTCTGTTAATGATCTCGTCCATCCTTGCTGTGCGCACTCTTCCAGTTGGTTTTCTTTTCCAATGCTGGCAGTTAGGGAAAAATTTCTGACACACCGACGGATTACTTTCTTAGAAGTGATTTTGACATCTGAAAATTTGTCTTGAAAGATCTTTGAGCTGAAACTACACTTCTTCCATGCTCATAATATTGCTCAGTTATGAAACGCAGCTGTTCCACAGTCCATGCAGTCATCTTGAAGGGTTAGTTTTAACTAACACTTTTATTTTGTTTTGTATCTTATCTTGTCTTGTATTGTCAAAACCTATACAATCCTGTACAAACTTGTAACTATCCTCTTTCGAATGATGCGTATGATTTTATAAAAGGACTTATACTTTAAGAGTTACAGGGGTTTCTTTTGGGTCCCTTTCTCTGGATCACCCTTTATTATATATATATATATATATATATATATATATATATATATATATATATATATATATATATATATATATATATATGACTTGTTAATCAGAACATGAGAAGGCATTGTTAGAGTTTATATTTGAAAACTCTCTCTCTCTCTCTCTCTCTTCTCTTTTCAACGTATAATATTTATATAATATATATATATAATATATATATATATATATATATATATATATATATATATATATATTGTATGCATCATAAATTTGTAGTGTTGTGAGGTTTTTTAACATCTCGACTATCTGTTTTCAATGATGCTTTTAAGATGAGGCTACTGTTGAGAAAGACACTCGTATGTTCGTCCCAGCTGGATACAAATCTTCTATTTTATTCAGAACAAAGCTTCCAGTATTCGACTGGGTTCTCTCCAGCCTCTATTTCAAAGAGTTTGCGGTCCCAGCCAATGGGATTGAATGCCTTTTCTGCGATTCTAATGTAAACAAACCAGATAAAAGAGACTATACAAAATAATAATGAAATATATTAGCATTGGACATGCTTCAGGAATCTTCAATTTCTTTGGAGCTGTTTTGGGTGGATTCGTTAAATTTATTTAATTATATTTTTTCGAAAGAAAGACACATTTATATATATATAATATATATATATATATATATATATAGAGAGAGAGAGAGAGAGAGAGAGAGAGAGAGAGAGAAGAGAGCGTCCTAGTATGTACAGTAGTTTTACTATATTTTGAACTTAACATAGAAAGCATAGAAAGTCAATTTGGCACTTTGACTTGTGTTAATTGTATGTATAATAGCCAATTTGAAATTTGAAGTATAAATATAGATAATAAACATTCTCTTAATTATGGACACACACACACACAGACACACACACACACACACACACACACACATATATATATATATATATATATATATAAAAGGAGAAGCTGATCAACCTTGTTTATCTTCATAAGAAAGAAAACTGTCGTTTGTTGGATGGGGTAAGTTAGGAATGTTGCATCCCCACTTCTCTGTTGCATTCCTCCCGAACAGAGAACAGCATCCCTCTGCCTGAAATAGTGCATAAGTATTACTGTAGCCATGATCCATTCATATATGGAGAGGAACTATCTTCAAGCTTTCGACCAATCCTCTGGTCATCTACTATGTCATCTTCGACCATCATCAAAAAGTTGTGTATTTTCTCATATATAAATATTTTTATTTACTTAAGTTGTGATTTTTATTTTTCCTTAAGAGAGAGAGAGAGGGAGAGAGAGAGAGAGAGAGAGAGAGAGAGAGAGAGAGAGAGAGAGGGTTTATAAACTAAATTTTCTAAACTAAATTATCTTCCCCTATGTCAATCAACCTCTCTCTCTCTCTCTCTCTCTCTCTCTCTCTCTCTCTCTCTCTCTCTCTCTCTTTCGAATATTTCGTTATCTGTACCCTTCCATCCTGCAAGGAGGGAGGTCTGTATTCCACTATCTTACGAGCATCGGAAGACTCGTCTCAAAGACGCGTAACTGTCGTAATAAATAACTCAAGACAATTGCGACAATCTTGTCCTTTCAAATACAATGACAATATTTGGCCAATCTGGGTCAACTCGAGAAACTTCTTGTATTGAAAGTCCACGAAATCAATTTACTACATATTATACGTAGATGAATGATGAAATAAAATGATTATTACAAACTGTAGTCCATCCATCTCCTTCTTTGTCCCTCGTCAGACATTGTAAAAAAAAAAGATTTTTTATGATATCTTCAATACGAACATCCTTTTAAAAACAAGAAATAGGTTTACAGTAGTATATTTTAGTTTGCAAAATTGATTATTTATAAACACCGATTTAGATGCATTTTGATTCTTTATCTACTTAGGATATAATTACTAACTTTCTATGCAAATCAAATTACCATATATACATATATATATATATTCAAATTAAACAATATACGTTTCCATATCTCCCCATATATATATATATATATATATATATATATATATATATATTATATATATATATATATATATATATATATATATATATATATATATATGTAATATTTGCTTCTAATGAGACTGCCTTTATATCTATTCATCTACACATTTTTATATCTATTGTATATCTATATTTATATATGAATTTACATCATACAAGAAAAAGTTCAAAGCTTGAACCGTTTTTTTTTAACATGTTAAAAACTTAACAAATGAATGTTATAATTTTTTTCTCTCGATATTTCAAAATGAGTTAATCCATTTGTAAACTGAACAATCGTATCTTTCTTAATTGATTCCTTCATGGGATAAGTCTCGTTCAGTATTTGAAAATCAGTTATGCTCCACCTCTATCTTTTATTAGATTAAAGAGTATGCCATCAAAATGTTTGTTCATTTTATGCTTGTATTTATATTTGATATGATATTTAACATGACCTTTATATTATAAACGTGTATATATATATATATGTATGCATATGGAGAGAGAGAGAGAGAGAGAGAGAGAGAGAGAGAGAGAGAGAGAGAGAGAGAGAGAGAGAGAGAGAGAGACAGACAGACAGACAGACAGACATACATATACCATATTTCCCGGCGTATAACGCGCACCCTAATTTTGAAGGGAAAATTATTTTGAAGAGAAAATTTAGGAAAATAAAAATTTAGGAAAATATATACCTCCTACCTTACTTCACATGTACAATTTTAACGAGTTAATTTTAACGAAGGGTGATTTTTGGAGTATTTTGGGGGGAAAA
>JAJOZX010008286.1:45000-105000 GCA_023014485.1 Bathynomus jamesi
TCGCCTGAGCATTACAACATAATAATCTTAATTACGTCTTAACGTCCGAATGAGTAATTAGAGGTTAATTTGGACTATAGAAAACGTGCATAAATTGCCTTATAGAAGCCAGCCATTAAATTACAATTAAATCTACGTACATTTTAATCAGATATTTTATATAGCGTCTCTGTGGGAGGAAGACCGAAGCAATTTCGGGTGTAATTAGGAAATAAAAGAGTTACAGTAGGACTCGTTAGGAAATAAAAGAGTTACGGTAGGACTCGCTGACGAGATTACAAAGTGAGTGAAATTAAAATTAATACTCATGTAAGAAGGAGCGCATAAGGGTATAATTTATTCGTAAGAGTGTATATAACTTTATATTACCTTATTTATAATTTAATTAACATCCCTGACAGCAGGTATAAGAAAGAGGTTGTATCATTCACGTCAATTTTCGTTTTTAATATTCGAAGATGACCGTAAACTGCAGTGTTTGCAGGGTATAAATACGGTATTCATTCGCATTGAGAATTTGTATAATGGTTTTTACGCTTTATGCTAAATAGGATTTGAGAGTATGTATGTATACGTATATGTGTGTGTATATATATATACAAGATTACATTATACATATTTAATATTTATAGTTTTGGAACAAAATATTGATAAGAATCAAGTTGCATTTAACGCACTGTACTATATTTTGTATGTAAATTTATTTGTAAACGCGTTATATTAAACAGGTGATTTCGTGTATTAGATAATAACATGCTTGATTCCAATAGAGTAAATATATTGAGTACGAGATATTATAGATTGTCGGTTAGGTTTTTGCTTATATGTTTTTTTTTTTTATTATTATGAATAAATAATGCACGCTCAATTTTTTAATAACAATTCGAAGAACGTATCTGAAATTAAATCAGTCAGCGGCGATCATCGACTTAGAGCAGCCATACAAATAATGATATAATCACAGAGACTCGAGTTAACTCCGTTGTTTATTGCGGCGTTTTGGCTTCAAAATGAGACTGATCAGAACAGCCCTTCCTCATTCATGCCTCGCAGCTCGTATCTTATTGTAGGAATGCTGGATTTAAGCTATTACAGCGAGAAGAAGAAAGAATATAAGATTATCCTCAGCCGAGAGATAATATTTACAGCGTGTTATCAAATACTTAAGTGCGGAAAAATGGTTTTCCTCTTGAAGTAGAAAGTGCGAAATTAGAGAGAGTAATTAACTCATAAACAAGTAAGCTATAAACGGGAGGCGATATTCTCTAATTTGCATATCGATCGATTATTCTTAATTCTGGTTATTAAATAACGCGAATGGATTATCTCACATTTCTATCTTTACGCAAACTTTAATCCATTCTTCGATAAGTTATAGTCTTTTTGTCATTATACATTCGATAAATCTTTCCGTATAAATTCTTCTGTAAGAGAAAGAGAGTATGCGAAATACATATTTATTCATACATACATACATGTATATACACACACACATACACGCACAACTATACATAATAATAATAAATCATGAACTACTATATTCGTCAGTGTATTGATTCCACGACCAATTCATTTAAATGTAATTTTTTCATTATTAGGTTTCCCTCCCTCCCCACCAAACCAACTACAACCACAACAACAACCAATCAACTATCCTCGAACAATACTGCGAGAACGCCACGAAAAAGCAATACACAATGAATCCGCCGGACACTCTTCGAGATGTCTGTACGAAGAGACACAAAAGAAGTCGTTCGAATGACATATGTAGATAGGAAATAGAACTGAAGTGACCGCGGATGACACGCTAGAAGAACTTACAAAAAAAAAAAGACCTTACAAAGACCTTAGAAAGACCTTAGGAAGACCTTAGAAAGACCTTAGAATTTGGACACAACTTAGACGGACAGAATTTACCACCCACAAAGGAATAGCAATCGATGCGTTTTCGACTTTATTTTGACAAGAATCTTCGTCAAAATGTCCCTCTGTGTCTTCTGTGAGTTCGGCAAACTTTGGCTGATTCCTTTTTATTTATACGAATATAAACTCTCCAATATGCGACTTTTTTTAGGTTTTTCTCTTTTAAACAAAGAACTTTACTTTTTATGTAACTGAAAGATATTATACATACATTTTGTCTTCAGTATTCAAATATGTATATATATATATATATATATATATATATGTGTGTGTTATAAACGCATAAATTTAAAATATACTTATATATATATATATATATATATATATATATATATATATATATATATATATGAATTAGCTATAAGATTTCTATTTTCATTTCTTTGCTGAGCAAAATGTTTAATATTTATCTGGGGATGTAATTTTGAGGGGATTTTCTCACCCTCGCTAAATAAATTTCCAGCTATGCGTGGCGTATCCTTACTTTATATATCATTAAATTCTATGTACAGTTTCAAGGAAAAAAAAATCGGCTGGAAACTTAAAATTGTGAAAAGCCTAAAAAAAAGGCAATATTTTGCTTTTCTTTGGATATTTTAGTTATTCTGGGGATACTAATAATATTTCAAAAACATTAGTCAGTTTTTATGGTTTAGGAGAACTTTTTTCCCAAACTGTACGTACACACGTATATATACACACATTCAAGATTTTATATGCATACACTCGTGCAATACACAAATATATATATATATATGTGTGTGTGTGTGTAAATATTCGCATTTACAAAGTAAATGTTTGTCTCCACAGTAGAAGCACCTTGCCTATATCACCTGCAGCTTAACGTAGAATCGAAGACAAAGACTCAGAGAAACCATATTCGTTCCTTAATGTCTACCAGTAATCGATACTAAGAACTATATAAAATCGTCTGGCATAAGCTAGAATAAAAAAGCGAAGTGAACCCCTGGTCGTGAAAGGTTTAATCGCTGAAACTCGCAGGCACAAATTTCAATCCCGGGTTCGATCCTGAAACCATCAGATTAACAGGTCAGCGTCGTCTGAGCACTCTGTAGACACCTGAACAGTACGTTTTAGTACGATAACGACTTCCTACGTAAATATTAACCAAACCTATTTTCAGTTCAGCTAAACTGACTAACCGTACTTACCGTATGTATGAAGGGGTCTTCACCCCTGTGAATCCCTAAACATATTTTCTTAGGGGCTCCATGCAAACATTGTAAATAGAAGCAGACGTTTTATTAGGCGTTTCATTGTCCCAATTTTGGAAATTTTGAAATGTCTAATGCATTAGACATTTCAGTAAGTCAGTTGAAATGTCTAAATTGTCCCAATTTTTTTAAACAGTTGTAAAGTCTAATCTGAATGTTGATCACCTGAAGATCAGGGCCCTCAGCCTTCTAGTTAGCTTTATAAGGCTTACTAACGAAAATATCACGACCTAACCTAACCAGTCGTCAAGGGCGTACAGTTGACCTAACGATTGGTTAGGTGGATACAAGTTCTTTTATAATCGAGGAGCGTTTTGTTATAAGTGTTTGAGTTCATGAAAAAGAACCTACTGGTAAACTTATAATGATATAAGAGAGTACTTTCCACTGCGTTTTAACAAAGAAGCTCCAACTGTGGCAAATTTACATAAACTGGAGAAAAACATTCACAACCAGACATGGCGGAACGGGGGAGGGGGGTAGCCTGGGGACCGGCGGCCCCCTCTTAAATTGAAAGAGGGGGGCCAGGCCCTCCCCCTTACCAGCGAAGATATTTGCATATTTTAAACTCTGAAAAACAAGTTTTCCAAAGTAAAAGTAAGTAAACATTTACTTTGTGTTTGGGCTATGTAACATATTTCGTAAATTGTAAGTTCGTAACTGTAACACTTTAACATGTTCACACAATTTAATGAATGTACTGTAGTCTAGTAGTATGCTAATCATTCCTACTTGCCCCTCCCTCTTTGCGCGATGACGTTCCGCCGCCACTGCAACCGGATCTATTTTAGATGCCAAACGATGTGGGAGACCGCAGAAATATAACGGATGTTAGCGCTCGTTCGGTGCTCGAATGCAATTATGCGTTGATCACGACGGTATCCATACAGACCAATTGGACGTATATGCAGCAAGATATCTTTTTATTTAGTTTCAATTTCATTTGTAATGATTTTTCTTTGGTTTTAGTTTAAATAAAATGTTTCAAAAGTTAAAGCTCATTCTTTTATCAACCATTCTCTACGATCCAGTCCGCGACTTTTGGCCATCTCTGTGCATAACCAAACGTCTAGTACCATTTTCAGGAATAACAGAGCAACTTGTTTTTAATGGTTTCGTTCGAAAAGCGGGCTGGGTATTTATACATAAATCGGCGGTCGTAGTTCAGTGGGCATAACACCGTCGGTCGTAGTTCAGTGGGCATAACACCGTTTCCCTATAAGCGAAGTGAAGGCACTGAGATCGGGGGTTCGACTCCTGATAGTGCTGGTAATAATAATCAGGGTGTTACCGCAATGACCCGTATCAGTTGGCCCTGGTCGGTGAATTAGTAATCAGCGACTACTTACCACTACACCACCAATGTGCATATATATATATATATATATATATATTATATATATATATATACACATTTTTTTTTATCGAGCTGTGTTCGATTCTTCTTCAGCATCCCGCTTCATTTGGGGTATCTTTATGGTACCCATTTAATAAGGATGTGCGATTCTGGACTTTCCATTTCGATTCGATTCGGCCACTTAATTTCGATTCTCGATTCGATTCTCGATTATTTTTGTTTCATCATAAAATCCCTCAACTTTTTTCTGAACCTTCAAAAGAGACTGACAGTTTCACTCCTCTCAAAAACCAGGATAGACAGAAAATGGCCCCAGATTTGTAATAAACTATTTTTTAATGAAAATGTAACATTTTTAATGCATAACATATAAGAAACAACAAAATAACTATTTACTTAATGAAAGTATAACACGTTTAATCACATAATATGTCTGGCATACTTACCAGATAACATAAACTAAGTCGGAACAGGCCGAATCGAAATTCTCGATTCACTGCGCGCTGATTTGGGTCAGGTTTCGATTCTTTTGCCGAATCGACCCGAATCGAGTTTTTCGATTTCCCGCACACTTACCATTTAACAACCAAAGAACGATAGGATGAACAACTTGGTATGAGCTATGCGCCAGCTGCCTTCGCCAAGAATCGAACCCGGGCCGATGGATTCGTATGTTGTCAGTGATGCTAACACACACACACACACACACACACACACACACACACACACATTTACTGTATATATTAATATATATATATATAGACTATTTTCACTCCAAAACTATAAACTGGGAAGATGTTACATCCAGCATGGAAGTAATAGATTGGAAAACCACTTTCGAGGCCAAGACAACGGAGGAGATGCTAATGACTTTAGAGGAGAAGACGTTAGAAATTGTGGAAAAACATGTCCCAAAAATACAACAAAGAGGAAAGAGAAGCAGGTTCGACAGACAAAAGAGGGCATTGCTCCGAAAGAGAAAAAGAGTGACTGCAAATTAAGTAACTGTAAAGATAACATCAGAAAAATATTAAATGATAAACTGCAAAGTATCGATGACGTCATACAGGAACTAATTGAGAAGCATACAGAAAAAGAAGACGGCGCTATAGAAGCGATAAAGGCTAACTCAAAGAAAGTCGAAAAACCATGCGACGATCGGACCTTTAAAAAACGAGAACAGTGCTTTATCTGATGATCTAACAGAAGTATCTGAAATATTAAGAGCTCAGTACGAATCATCTTTCAGTATCCCAAGAACTGACAAATTGATATGCGATAGCAACACGTTCTTTGAAGAAGAACTACAAGGGGGAAAGTATAACGGACTTCGAGTTTACGACGGATGATATTACACAAGCCATAGGGAAACTAAAAACACACTCAGCGGCAGGACCGGATAAATGGAATGCCACATGATCAAAAACTGCAAGAATGCAATCGATGAGCCCCTATATTGGATATGGAGACGATCACTAGACACGGGAGAAATACCGGCATCCTGAAGAGCGCGAACATAGTCACAATATATAAAGGAGGAGATCGATCCTGAGGCCAAAAACTATAGGCCAGTGTCGCTTACATCTCATCTCACTAACATATTTGAAAGAATAGTCAGACAGAAAATCTATGACTTTCTGAAAACTCAGAAAAAATTCAATGATAACCAACATGGGTTTCGATCAGGCAGATCATGTCTTTCACAACTAATGGAACATTACAACATTTTTTTGATGCACTTGAAAGTAATGAAAACTATGATATACTATACACAGACTTTGTCAAAGCATTCGACAAGTGTGACCATGGAATCATAAGACAAACTGAAATGCATGGGAATAACAGGAAAAGTAGGGAAATGGATATATAATTTCCTTAGTGAGCGGCGGTAAGTCGTTACAGTACAAGAAGTATCATCATCAGAATCAGAGATCCTCAGCTCAGTACCACAAGGAACAGTATTAGCTCCACTACTCTTCATAATCATGCTAACTGACATAGATGAGGACGTTACCAGAGGCAGCACAGTAACATCCTTTGGCGATGACACAAAGATCAGTAGAAAAATAAGAAACCCACAAGATATACGATCTCTACAAACCGATATAAACAGAATATACAAGCGGACAGAAGACAACAATATGAAGTTTAAAACTGAGAAATTTCAGCTGTTACGGTACGGAAAAAGAGAAGGAAACAAGAAATTCAGAGAAATTCTAGAGCAAAAGATTTAGGGGTTGTAATGACTGATGATGCGAAATTTGAAACACAAAATAAGATAGCAGTAAACAGAGCAAAGAGAATAACTGGGCAGATATTAAGAACCTTTAAACGAAGGCATAGGAATGTAATGATTCCCCTACTGAAAACCCTGATCATACCCAAATTGGAATACTGCTCGGTCCTAACATCGCCATATAAAAAAGAGGACATTAGACAGCTGGAAGGGATTCAGAGAAGCGTAGCCAAGATCAAGTGGTGCAAAGAACTAAATTACTGGGAAAGGTTACGCGAACTAGACCTATATTCACTGGAAAGGAGAAGAGAGAGATACACAATTATTTATACTTGGAAAATAATGGAGAAACTAGTCCCTAATCTTACTCTGAACCCTATAACTCCCCAAACAACAGTAGAAAGTAGAAAGGGAAGACTGTGTCGTGTTTATTCAGCTGCCCAAAGACCTAAGGAACACGAATGGTGTTGCAGTAGACATCTTCAAAAGATTAGACGCCTGGCTCAGAACAATCCTCGATGAGCCGGGCGTACCTGGCTAATGTGAGGTGGAGAGTACAAGAAACCAACTCACTACTTTACCAGGCCAACTCGAGAGGAGGGGCGACAAACTTGACCCTTGTAAAATGAGGAATCATCCACGGAACATTTGAAAGGTCGAAAGGAAAGGTGTGTGTATATATATATGTTGTATATATATATACACTCGTATATCAACGCTTAAGACATTCGTAATTATAATTTAAGTGGAGGTGAGATGAAAAGATCAACATTTTCACGCAGACATCATTCCGCCCATACGCCCACTTCAGGGTACGAGAAGCTCGCGACAGCATTGCCAAGCCATCAGGAGGTCAATGTACTGACGAGGCTTCCGTACGGAGTTCATCACCGCTGAAAACAATACTGGTTTGTGTTATCTTTGTTCAAAGAATATCTGAATTAGTATCCGTTTTCGAGTAATTTTCGTCAGTTTGTATATATATATATATATATTATAATGGGAAGAAGTATGACGTAATACTTTTTACATATTGTAAGGTTCCAATATCTTTTCGAAAATTATCCCGAATTCATTTTTAAAATCTGAAATAATGATACCGTGATTTTCGTGTTTGACCCGTGCGAATGTAGCAGTAGAGCCCGCAGGAGGGGGGCACTCGGACACGTGCCCCCCCATCGTCCATAATATGTATATAAATATTGCTATTATATGTACTCGTATGAAACTTTTTATTATAAGCAGAGATATACATGAAATGCACAGAAATAAAATTCAGTTATCATTATCGACAAAAATTAATACCAAAATACAGTCTGAACTCTGATCTTTGGGACTGAACTAGTTTGTAATGTGTTTAAGACGAGTCTAGTTGGCAGCAGCTGTTCCGTTCGGTGCCGCCGGTATGTTAGAGTTGCAGTGCAGTGTTACCACCTCTACCGAAATATTTGGATTTTTACCGGAATTACGAGTTGATACGAAAAATCAGAAATTCTTTGAGAAAATATAAGAATCCACCAAAATTAGAAAACAATACGGAAAATCTACCGAAAATATATAATAATGATACCATCTAATGATATTTACACTGTTGAATCTAAAATTTATGCATTTTTGCAATTATAAGTGCAAATAAAGTAAGCGACATCAAATTATTTACCCACAAAATTTTTATAATTTTTTCGAAATTTTTACACTGGTGAAAAAGTGTGTTTAGTAATAATGAACGTTTTTAGTTATAAATTTATTATGGGGTTTGCTTATGTTTAGCCTAATCCTAATCAATATCATCCAGTTTTATATACCTTTATAATAATTATATTAATTAAACGGATTCCTGGACAGAAGGTGTTACCTTAAATATTCTCTATACATTATCAATATATATATCCAGATAACGTGGTGAAAGTTCCCCTCCCACTAGGGTGTGTCAATTTTAGTAAAGTCAACAATTCAAAAAACTACTAGTGACCAAATGATGCATTTTTATGTACTGAATCGAAATATGGCTTTAAAATATATAACTACATTTTACATACATTACATACAATTAAAGACATTTTGATTGTATTTCAATATTAAAACTTAGAAATATAGATAAGTTTCTTGAACTTTGCCAAGGATGCCATATATAACTACATTTTACATACATACAATTAAAGACATTTTGATTGTATTTCAATATTAAAACTTAGAAATATAGATATGTTTCTTGAATTTTGCCAAGGATGCCATGTCTGCCTTGTTCCTGGACATGAGCTCTCTACTGGCCACCTGGCCACTGATGTACGTCTCCCTCCTCTCTTGTGAGTAAACATGTGCTGCTTCAGTTGTCATCCTTACACACCTCTCTACTGATTGTGTGTGTGTGGGCCATGCAGGAACTTCCATTCGTCTATCCAGAAACTCCATTGCAGCAGTGGTGAGGGAGCAGGTGAGAGGAGGGTCAGTCACGCCAGAGTTCCAGTCAATAAGCTCCGAGAGTTTGGTGGCATCTGGGTTGATGTCAGGAGTCTTCCTGGGTCTGACACTGCAGTCTCCTACCTGTGTGTCCTCATCTCCTTCACCTTTGATTTCCAGTAATTTAGGGTGTGTCAATTTTAGTAAAGTCAACAATTCAAAAACTACTAATGCTCAAATGATGTCATGTAATGCTCAAATGATGTCATATTATCTAGCAAACTTAGAAATATCTTTAGTGTTGTTTAAAAAAAGCCATTTACCTACTTATATTTGACCAGGACGAAGGAGGACGAAGACTTCATACCAGACTCAGTCTGGTATGAAGTCTTCGTCCTCCTCTCTCCTCCCTGCCTCCTCCACTCATGCATTCACAATCAAAACTCCAGCATTTGTGACCATGTGAAACTTAGAAACCATACTGCATACCAAAAATAACCAAAGTTGATCACACATATCAATGGCACATTGATATACGATGCTACAGTCATATTTAGGTTATATTTCAAACCTTTATGGTCAAATATAAGTAGGTAAATGGCTTTTTTAAACACTAAAGATATTTCTAAGTTTGCTAGATAATATGACATCATTTGAGCATTAGTAGTTTTTGAATTGTTGACTTTACTAAAATTGACACCCTAAATTATTGGAAATCAGAGGGGAAGGAGATGAGGACACACAGGTAGGAGACTGCAGTGTCAGACCCAGGAAGACTCCTGACATCAGCCCAGATGCCACCAAACTCTCGGAGCTTATTGACTGGAACTCTGGCGTGATTGACCCTCCTCTCACCTGCTCCCTCACCACTGCTGCAATCAAGGAGTTTCTGGATAGACGAATGGAAGTTCCTGCATGGCCCTCACACACACAGTCAGTAGAGAGGTGTGTAAGGATGAAACTGAAGCAGCACAACATGTTTACTCACAAGAGAGGAGGGAGGCGTACATCAGTGGCCAGGTGGCCAGTAGGGAGCTCATGTCCAGGAACAAGAGCAAGGTAGACATGGCACCCTTGGCAAAGTTCAAGAAACCTATCTATATTTCTAAGTTTTAATATTGAAATACAATCAAAATGTCTTTAATTGTATGTAATGTATGTAAAATGTAGTTATATACCATAAAAAAAATACTTGCAAACACTGTTGATTTTTCGTAAACTTCAACTTCAAATATAAGTAGCTACGAGTGGTCAAATCTGGATTTTAAAGCCATATTTCGATTTAGCACATAAAAATGCATCATTTGGTCACTAGTAGCTTTTTGAATTGTTGACTTTACTAAAATTGAAACACCCTACCCTCCCACCCCTGTCAGAAAATCCTGTGGGCGCTACTGGAAAGTAGTTGCCTTGTTCGCATTCTTTTGATACTGAAATTGTAGTTTCGTTATATTTAAGAATTTAAGAATTAGAAGGTGAACGTTGAATTTGAAATTGAACTTCGTTTTACAATGTGGTTTGTTATAAAGTTTCCTCTTGAAGAGGCAACCAATTTTGGATCGCAATCCACAAGCTGAATTTCATATAGGCTCTGACCGAAAGAAAGATCGTTGAGATGTGGGCATCGTAGGGCTTGAGATTCGGAAATTAAATCTTATCCCTTGGAAATTTGTTGGCCAGACTAAGGCGATCTTCTGAAAAAAGTCAACCATCCGAGACGGGAGTTGGACGGGTACAAACCATCTCTGTCAGACGACAAGCTTGTGTTGAAAGGACAGTATTGCGTGATTATTTATTTGCCACGTTTCGTGGCATTTCTTCAAATTTTCAATCTGTTGAACACCACCTCTCCTCCTCTAAACCTCACCTTCTATTCCTCACTGAAACTCCGGTGCCTGAGACAACCAGCAACCCCTTTTCTGTACCCACCTACTTTCTCTATATTCAATTTCACTCCAAAAGTTGATGCTGCATGTATGCACGCAATGACCTAACTTGCTCTCGTATTTCCGAACTTAACTTGAATCCTCCGAATTCTACGGCTTACATGCCAATCTCAAACTAAATACATCTGTGCTGCCCACCTTTTTCCCAATTCTACTGACTATCCAAAAATCTTTGACTACCTCACTTCCAAAGTTGAATACATTCTATCCCACTCTCCTTTTGCTGAAATCTCCATTTTGGGAGATTTCAATGTTCGCCACCACCTTTGGCTTTCCTCAGAATTACACTGACATTCCTGGTAAACTACGAGTATCTTACAACGTTTCTACCTTGAATGACGTAGAGAAGATTGTACAGTAATCTACTCGTATCCCAGATCGTGGACTCAACACAAGGAAGACATACGGTCCTGATGGTGTCCCTCCTATTGCTCTCAAGAACTGTGTTTCTGTGCTAACACCCTGCCTAGACAAACTCTTTCGTCTTTGTCTTTCTTCTGGTACTCTTCCTTCCTGCTGGAAGTTCGTTTTCATTTAGCTTGTCCTAAAGAAGGGTAACCGTTCTCAACCCTCCAACTATTGTCCAACTGCTTTGATTTCTTGCCTTTCTAAAGTTTTTGAATCTATCTTTAATAGGAAGATTCTTAAACACCTCTCTTCCCACAAACTTCTTTAAGATCGTCAGTATGGGTTCCGTCAGTATGGGATCGTCAGTATGGGTTATCGTCAGTACTGGCGATCTTCTTGCATATCTCTCTGACTCTTGGTCATCCTCCTTTCGGGATTTCGGTGAAACTGTTGCTATTGCGCTAGATATATCAAAAGCTTTTGATAGTGTTTGGCACAAATCCTTAATTTCGACCCTGCTCTCTTTTGGTTCCTATCCCTCTCGCTGTGCCTTCATCTCTGATTTCTTTTCTGGACGATCTATGGCTGCGGTTGTAGATAGCCAGTGTTCTTCTCCTAAAGCTATTAATAGTGGTGTTCCTCAAGGATCTGTCCTGTCACCCACTCTTTTACTTTTATTTAACAATAATCTCTTAAGTCATACTTCCTGTCCGGTGCTAGGACCGTTCGCTACTGGACAATTCGCTACCGGACATTTCGCTACCGGACATTTCGCTACTGGACGTTTCGCTACTAGGACATTTCGCTACCGGACATTTCGCTACCGGCATCTAACTTCGCTGTCGTTAAAGAATTTTCTCCTATAAGAGAACATGCCCAGTCCTGCAATCTTGCCCTTTTGGATAAACATTTTAAAATTTTAGCCTCATCATCTGATGACACTTCTCTTAGAATTTTTACAATTTTAGAATCTCTTTTTATAAAAACCGACATTTAACATTGATCCCTCTGCCTCTCCCCTTTTGGTTACTAACCTAACATAACCTAACCTTACCTAACCTAACCTAACCTAACCTAACCTAACCTAAACGCAACTCAGAAGAAGAAAAAGTATAGGGACTGTGAGCAGAGGATCCATAATTTACTGAGAAGATACGATTCTGGAAATAAACTGGAATTCCTTCGCGCTATTGCGCATAATCTTAAATATTTTGAGATATTTTATTGTATCAAATGTTTTATGCATTCTTTCATTCTTTTTAAAAAATAAAATTCTTTTAATAATTCACCGGTCTGCATGAAAATCGATTTCTTTATTTTGAGTTGTGATTCTGAAGCAGTTCGCTGCGCTGAATTCAAAAATGCTACTAGTTTTTTTCTATCACCGACAATTTTAAAGTTATTAGCAGAAAATTTTGGGGCGTTTTGTAATTTTTTACCTTTTTTATCTTTAATTAATTTCATTTTTTCATATTTTTCAGATAGATAATTCTAACATTACGTCTTTAAAATTTAATAATGGCTTCTAGAGGATGTACCCATAGTCCAGACATATTTTGTTATATTTGTGGTCGGTATGTTGTTGTAAAACAAAGGACAAGTGTAACGACCTTCATTAAGAGAGCTTATCATGCTTATTTTGGAATTAAATTAGGAGATGAAGACAAAAGTTGGGCTCCACACAAGGTTTGTCTTACGCGTGTTGCGGCACTAAGGAATTGGAGCAAAGGTAAAAAGAAAAGTTTGCCATTTGGGATCCCTATGGTATGGCGCGAGCCTGGAAACCATGCCGACGACTGGTACTTCTGTTCTTGCAATGTTAAAGGTTATAATGCAAAGAATAAAGAGAGCCTTCAATACCCAAGTCTTCCATCTGCAATAAGGCCGGTACCCCATGGTCCAGAAGTTCCTATTCCCCGCCCACCCGAGAGTCTGGATCAATACAATTCAGATTCTGATTCAGCTCCAAATCCAGACAATGATGATGTTTATGAACAGCCAACAGCTGACCGAGATCCTAAACCATTAACCCAAACCGAACTAAATGACTTAGTCAGGGATTTGAATCTGCCTAAAGACTCTGCAGAACTTTTGGGTTCTAGATTGCAGGAGAACAATTTATTGGCATCCGACACATACTTCGCTTGGTACAAGTAAAGAAGGTAAATATATTTTGTTTCTTTCAGTTATTTTCTTATTCTTTCATAAACAAGCAATATGCTTGTCCAAGAGCTAGGAGCTATTTAATTCTGCTTTAATTAGGTTTTACTCTATCACCTAAAGATTTCGTGCTACAAGGGGTGTTGTAATACCTCATCTGTCCCCAAATGTTAACCACCCATTGATGGGAGGGGAGAGAGTATTTTGCTGGGAACTGGACTGGTTGTTATATATATTTACCCTACATTATTATGTAAGCGTTACTGTAGTCTATAGCAACAAAATTTATGGTTTAGCATGTGCAATCCAATGTTAGTCTCGATAAGATGGTTCACATTTGGGGATAAATGGGGGATTTATGACACACCCTGTAGTAAGAAAACCATACGTGATAGGGAAAAACTAATTATATTTTTGAGATCAGCGCATTCAAATTATATAGAATCACCAACTAGTTTGTAAAAATCGATCGACAAGTTTTCAAATGTGTACTGGTGTAATTCATGTAATCATGCGTAATAATTTATGTAATTCATGTAATCATTTAATAATCCTTGTATTAATTTAATAATTCTCGTAATTTTTTAATAAATTTTATTACCTTTTTAATTTTACTTACTGGTAAATTTATATATGGTAGCGAAATGTCCGGTGGCGAAATGTCCTAGTAGCGAAACGTTCAGTAGCGAAATGTCCGGTAACGAAATGTCCGGTAGCGAAATGTCCAGTAGCGAACTGTCCGGGCACCTTCCTGTCCTATGTACTGCTATGCCGACGATTCCGCTCTTCACTTCTCCACCCGCTTCAGAAAGCGTCCCTCTCAACAGTCACTCCATGATTCGCGTAGGACGGCTATGGTGTACCTGACCTCTGATCTTTCTACTATCTCTGGCTGGGACAGAGAAATCCTTATAGCTTTTAATGCCTCCGTTCCTTCATCTCTCTACTCATCACATCTTCCACACGACTATCCCCTTACCTTCAACAATACACAACTCAATCCTTCCTCTTCTTTTAACATTCTTTGTGTATTCTTTTCGCGTGATCTTTCGTGGAAAGATCACATATACTCTCTTTCGAAAACAGCTTCTAAGAGGTTAGATGTGCTGTCCCGGCTCCACAAATTCTTCACCCCCACTCAGATGCTCTCTCTGTACAGGGGTCTTGTCCGCCCCTGTATGGAGTATGCCTCTCATGTGTGGTGTGGCTAAACCCACACAGTTCTACTTGACCGGTTGAAATCAAAGGTTTTTCCTCTCCTCAATTACCCGTCTCTTAATGACTGTCTTCAATCCCTCTTTCTTCGCCGCAATACTGCCTCACTCTCTTTTTACTATCGCTATTATATCGGACACTCTTTCCTGAACTTTCTACCTGCATACCACCTCCTTTAAGGAGATCACGCGGTACCATATTTTCTACACATTCTCATTCCTTTTTTGTCTAACTCCCTAACGCAAGGGTTAATCGGTATTTTCAATCCTTCATCTACTCAACTGGTCAACTCTGGAACAGTCTTTCTTAATCCATCTTTCTCCCTGTCTTTGACCGCCAATCTTTAAAAAGCAGTGTCCAGGCATCTCGAAAAACTTGGACTTTGATTTTTGCTCTCTTCTTTCTCTATGAGGTGGGGATTACGGCCTTTCGCGCTTGGCCGCTTCTTCCTGCATAAAAAAATATGTTATTCCGGCGGCCGTCGTTGTTAAATTATTTTTTGCTAATCATACCTGGTTATTTTTGGAGTTTTACGGATCACTTTTGTTTAATATAGTTGAGTTTATTTTAACTTGTAGGGTTTTGGGTTGTATACGGGACTCCAATAAACCTTAGCCCCCCCCGCCCATGGCCTAAACCATTAGAGGTACAGTAAAACTAAACATACCTTACAAAAGAGAATTTAATCCTGCATTTAATGAGAAATAATTAAAACTTGGTGTTCCCGCCATTGGCTTCCAAGACAGCCTGAATTCGCTTTGGGTAGCTTGCCAAAAGTGACGTGAATAGATCTTGATCGTTACGCAAATTTGCTAAAACAGTTTCAATGTGTTGCGTCATTGTATCCTTCGAAAATCGATTTGCTGCAGGTTCTTGAAACAAGAGACATGCAACCTTGTCCTTTATAACTGATCCAATGTGTTCACAGACGTTCAGGTCAGGAGAATTTCCTGGCCATTCTTCATTTCCAAAGAAATCGATCTCATGGTTCCGCAACAACTGTTGAGTGGCTAATGCCTTAAAGCAGGGGGCCTTATCGTGCAGAAGTGTGACCTGATCGACATCCATAACATTGTTTGGGTTTCTTAGAAAAGGAATGACATGCTGGGATAGAATAATATCACGAAAATACTGTCCATCCCAACTCTGACCATTTGGCTTCAGCACCCACATGAGCTTCTTTGCAGTGAACAAAACAAACACACCAACACAGTCTGGACTTTTAAATAATTCGCAATAATGTTCATTGTGATCGATTTCATCTGGTGTTGTGGCTCACACTCGATCATTTTGGTAGTTAGGCCGACGTGTTACGTAAACAAAAAATTCATCGGAGACAGCTAAATGCATGAAATCATCCACATCCCAATCTTCAAGATAATGGGCAAACCACATTCTGTCATCGATGTTAAGTTGAGTTTTTCTTGGCTTTGGAAGTTCATGCCAAGGCTTTAAACCTTGCCTATGACGGTACAGTCGAATGATCTCACCACTAACGATCTTTCCTCTCAACACTTCGATCTCTCTAGAAAGTTTAGCACAGCTGTTTTTCCGCTTACGCGTACCGCTTTCAATGATGTCCTTTGTTTCCTGAGAGAGTGGCAAATTTGGGCGCCCAGATTTGGTTGTATCCATTTCACATTCATCCAAAGTTTTATTCCAATTTCTTTTGACGAAGTCCTCACTTCTTCGCAACTTTTTGGCAACCCATGAACGTGTTATAAAGGTGGCTCCAGCATCACGAGCTTCCCGAAATGTTATTGCTCGTAAGCGATCTATCACACGTTGCCTCTCCGAATCACCAATTAATTGAGAAGCCATTATATTATCACTTTATCAGCTAGAGTAATTTTAATACCTGCAATAAATAAAGAATTTCATAGATTTTTATAATCACTAAAAACTATTTCGATATAAGTAAACATGTAAGCTGCAAATGGGGGGGGGGGCTAAGGTTTTTTGGAACCCCTTATATGTTGCGTGCGGTGGGTATGTCCATAGGGTAAGCGGTAGCTCGAAATATATATGTATATGTTATGTACGTATATTATATACAAGTATCATAACTTTATATTAGGTTTCGATTACTATAGTATTAATATAGTGACTTTTTTAATTTGACCTTTAACTGGGTACTCGGCGCATTCCCAGTTTACCCTGTATGCACGCCACTTATATATATATATGTATATATATATATATATATATATATATATGTGTGTGTGTGTGTGTGTGTGTGTGTGTGTGTGTGTTGCCATTTTATTTTGCCGGCAGTTGTCATTGTGTTTTTTTTTCATTTTTATATTACACTGAATTATAAAGTATTTTGTCAAGGGTTTCATTGCATTGTTCTTTTCCCTTAAAACAAGGTGATACGCTATTAATAGTCAAGATTATATAGCCGTTAAGAAGTCGCAGCCTTAAAACATTTAATCTGTGCCAGGCTTGCCCTCTCGTACTTTTAGTAATGCTCATTTTAGGTAGGGTTGGGGACGGGCGGTAATAGTGGCATCCCCAGCTGCGGCTTATTTCTAGTGTAGTTAAACTTAATTCTTGTAGAATTTGAGTTTTTTATAATTTGTTGTAATTAATTTATATTCATTTTCAGAATTGTAAATTTTGTTTTGTGAGAAAAAAAAAGATGGGCGAACAGGATGAGCTGCCAGTTTTGGCTGAGGAGCGTGGTAAGACAATTGTAAAACCTAAGCAGAGAGAATGAGTGGGAGGACACGCAAAGTTATGGAAGCAGTGTCTGATTTTGACGTGCTGACACGTGAAGGATTGAATGTGGTAGGTACGGTGGAGGATTTGACTGCGCTTGCGAAGATGCTGATGGGGATGGGTGAGAGAATATTAAAGGGTGTGAAAAGTATGAATGGCGAGTTGTCAGAAGGTGCTGTTGGAGGTATATCAGTTGGAAAAAAGGTGCAGTATAACGAAGGCGGTAATGTAGAGTATGATAGTGATGAAAAAGGTGAATGGAGGCTGGTATGCAGTAGACGTAAGAGTAAGAAGAAAAATAAGAGTCAACTTAGACTGGAAAGCGAGAAAATGAGGCGGTATACAAAGGATGGGAGTTCGGAGCAAGAGGGGTAGAACAGGACTTCCCAACCTTTATCATATGCGATTCCGAAAATTATGTTCACACAATTTACGACCTCAAACACTGGTCAAAGTTCGATAAACTCCCTAAAAGTTATTTTATATATATATATATATATATATATACACAAACTCAGAATGGTTCCCTGAGAACATTATATGTTAAACACAGACCGTGCATGGAACAAGGAACTCTTCTGGGAAAATTAAATCCACTATAGTCCGAATAAGTAATGGTAAATGACAAATACCATAGTTTTTTGTCATTTCCATTACTTATTCGGACTATAGTGGATTTAATTTTCCCAGAAGAGTTCCTTGTTCCATGCACGGTCTGTGTTTAACATATATATATATATATATATATACCTTTCAACCTCTAAAGTGTTCCTCGTTTCACGAAGGTTAAGCTTGTCGGCCCGGTAATTATGTCGCAAATGACATGGCCTGAAGTTGAAATCAAAAATACATTTTTGAAGTGTATTTTGGTGTCCTCTGTTCAAATATAACCTTCATTTCTTGTGCAGATGAACAGAAATACGTGTTTGGGCCATGCAATGACAACTGTATTTCTGTTCATTTGCACAAGAAATGGTCATATTCGAACAAAGCACACCAAAATACACTTGAAAAATGTATTTTTGACTACATTTTATAGAATAAAGCATAACTTAACATGTTCATGTTACGAGATCTTGTAAACGAACGACGCATTACCACAGGAAACGTGCAAAACACCTCAAAATTAACCAGAAAAGTTTGCTCTCGTCATTTTCGTTTAAACTAAAGAAAATATCACAACTTAACCTAACCAATCATCAAGGGCATTCAATTAACCTAACCGGGCATTCAATTAACCTAACCGGGCATTCAATTAATCATTTAATTAATCATCTAGGGCACATGACGAATCAAGTTCTCAAACTCGAAACCACACGAACGGCACGTCATAATGCTATCACAAACACCACCAAACTGAATCCAATTAGGAAAAAAAATAGCCAGAACAGAAACCAACAAACTAATTAAGTCGCAGAGTAACATGACGTCATACCACCCCCGACTACAAATACACTATATATATACATATATACCAGGGTGGGCCGTAAGTTTCCATACATAGGAAAAATAAACATTTTTTTATGGACAACCATTTTTATTTATATAATATACTCTACATGGTTGCCATTGTTTTGAAAACACATTTCAATACGTGTTCCCCACTGTTGATGAACACGCATTAGCACAGTTGACGTTATGCTTGTAATGGCGTTGGTGATACGTTCCTTTAGATGATTTATGTCTCGTATCTTTTCCTGATACACCATGGCCTTCAAGTGCCCCCAAAGATAGAAATCAAGGGGGTGAGATCTGGGGATCTGGGAGGCCACTCCACAGGACCACGCCGACCAATCCAAGCATCCGGAAACTGCTGATCCAAATACCGACGCACGTGAAGACCAAACGTTTAAATTTTCCTATGTATGGAAACTTACGGCCCACCCTGTATATATATATATATATGAAAAGAAGAATCAACACAACGGCAAACATTTTCATTTATTTGTACATCAGACGTTTCGACAAATCTTTTGTCATCATCAGTGAGTTAAGTCTTAAAACCTTAAAACAAAATTGAAAAGTGAAAGTTACATCAATACAATATTAAAACCATTAAAATTAAAACCTTAAAGCAAAATGAAAATTGCATCAATACAAAATTAAAATCATTTAAATTTTATCACTATAAAAACTAAAATTAAATTAAATTTCATCACTATAAAAACTAAAATTAAATTACCTCAATAGGTAAATACACAATGTTTACATCCACCTCCATACTTGGCAAAGTCTAAGGGAATACTGGATGGTCAGAGGATTAGAAAGGATATGTCCGTGAAAAACGGTTGGTTAGTTTAAAAGAGTTGTAATTTGTAGGATGAGCTATTATTATTAAGGGAGGTTTGTTTCTATAGATGTACAAAGATTCTAAAATTCGGAGTTCTGTACGGTTATTGGATCTAGTTAAAATTTCAAACTGAGTTTTGTGAAGGGGATGGTCGTTTTCATTACTATGGTTTCTAATTGCGGATTGTGGAGGGCTACTGAGGGGACGGTTGGTACGGTTTGTACATCTATAGAAACAAACCCTCCCTTAATAATAATAGCTCATCCTACAAATTACAACTCTTTTAAACTAACCAACCGTTTTTCACAGACATATCCTTTCTAATCCTCTGACCATCCAGTATTCCCTTAGACTTTGCCAAGTATGGAGGTGGATGTAAACATTGTGTATTTACCTATTGAGGTAATTTAATTTTAGTTTTTATAGTGATGAAATTTAATTTAATTTTAGTTTTTATAGTGATAAAATTTAAATGATTTTAATTTTGTATTGATGCAATTTTCATTTTGCTTTAAGGTTTTAATTTTAATGGTTTTAATATTGTATTGATGTAACTTTCACTTTTCAATTTTGTTTTAAGGTTTTAAGACTTAACTCACTGATGATGACAAAAGATTTGTCGAAACGTCTGATGTACAAATAAATGAAAATGTTTGCCGTTGTGTTGATTCTTCTTTTCATCTGTAAGCTCCGTTTCCCTAAGGAGAAGTCAATAGTTTTGATATATATATATTATATATATATATATATATATATATATATATATATATATATATATATATATATATAAGCAATAAGCAAACAACCACAGGGAAAAGGAAAAAGAAACACGAAATCCAAGCGCTTTCGTGATATATTCACATCTTCAGGAAAAACAAGTAATAGGCAGATTTTACAAAGTAAATGAGTTAAATACACAAGTGAAAAATTCCCAGTCGGCAACTCAATTTAAAAACCATAAAACATTCTAAAGATTTTTTCAATAGATATCTTAATCTGAAGGAAGCTAAATTATTGAATATAAAAGAACTATATAGATGAAATTAGACAATTAACATGTACAGAGAACAAAAATTATTATAACAGTTATAAGAAATAGTATTTAATTAAAGCAGGCAATTAAGTGGCAAGAATTTAATGAAAACAAAAGGAGTGGTGCCAACATCTTACAGAATATTCCAAACTTCTACAAACAATCTTAAAAAATTCTCCCAATAGCCAACCTGATCAAAAGTCTAATAAACCACCAAGCACACAAAGATTATATACGAAAGAAATATTACAATGCACATATAAGAATGTTAACAGTTCTTAAAATAATAAGCACACCGGACAAAAAATTAGTCACCCCTCTCAGAATGTACCTAATAACGTGTGACGGCGCCTCTGGCCTTGATAACCGCACGAATCCGGCGAGGCAGAGACTCTACGAGGTTGTGCATGTACTGAATATCGATTTGCTGCCACTCGTTCATCAGCCGGTCCCGAAGTTCCGCCAGAGTCCGTGGGTGTCTATTCCTGCGCTTCACTTTCTGTTTCCAGCCTGAACAACACCTTCGACGCATTCAGGATTAAAGGCTTCATTGGACCTGCGATGTACTCGTCGCCTCCCATCATTGGAGAACAAACAAAAACGGGACTCATCGGACCAAATTACACGTTTCCAATCTGCCGCAGTCCAGTTTTTGTGCCTCTGAGCCCATTTATAACGTGCCAATTTGTGACTTGCTGTTAACAGCGGCCTCTTCCGTGGTACCCTGCTCCAGATGTCCATCGCATGCAGTTCTCGTCGCAATGTCCGTTCGGAAATTGGTCGCTGGAGAACCTCATTGGTTTCTTGGAGCAATTGTTCTCTGGTTTGAAAACGATTTGCAGTTACTAGACGAGAAACATGGCGGCGGTCCCTATTGTCGAGAATTGTTTTCTGGCCACAGTTACGCCGTCGATTTTCAGTTGGTTGCGAACTACACCACTCTTTGTAAACTCGCTGGACAGTACGCGTTGACACACCAACAAATTGGGCTACTTCAGACATTTTGTGTCCGTGGGCTCTGCCAAACACGATGGCTCCTTTTTGCCACTGAGTAACGTCTGCCTCACGACCCATTTTGCAGACTATATCCAACACACACTTTGTTCTTCACCACCTCACGAAACATATCTGATCCTGTGTGCTACGTCACCGCTACTTGTCACTTACCAATGATACATCAGCGCCCTCTGTGTGACCTTGAACTTCCTACTATCGGTGCTATTAGGGGTGACTAATTTTTTGTCCGGTGTGCTTATTTAACCAAAGCAAACTGTTAAGGGGAAAGAATGCGGTCAAGAAACCAATAGGCCCTACGCCAACTTTCTAATTATGTACGGGTCTAATTTATACAGCCCAAGGCTTATATTAAGGATCAAATCCACATTATTCTTGATCACACTAGATTCAATTATATTTCTGCTAACAATAGATTTACTAAACCTTAATTTGGAGGCATTTTTCCAGTCACTGGGGTGATTAGTATCTCTTACGTGAATGAAAATGGCGTTAGCTTCTTGGCCAATTCTTATACTGTATTGATGTTGCTTAATACGTAACTCAAGGGACTTATTACCAGTTTGGCCTATATAAAATTTATTACATATTGTGCATGGAATTTTATATACACAACCCTGTTCACTTAAAGGGGAGTTCTTAATCAATGAATTTTTAATTACATCTAAATTTCTGAACGCAATATTTACGTTAAAATTCCTCAGCAGATTCTGCAGATCAAGGAAATTTTCCCTGAACTAGCAAATTTTTGTGTTATAAGGAATCTTGTCCTTTACTTCGTAGAAGGTTTTTCTTTGCCATTTTTAAGGATTTATATATGCAGTTCTTTGGATATTTTAAATCAAACGCAATTTTGTATATTTTACTAATTTCGTCATCAATGAACTCTGGGCTACAAATTCGTAAGCCTCTTAGGAACAAAGCAGAAAGAACGGATCGTTTTACGTTAATGTGGTGAGCAGAATAATAATGTAGTACAGGGTGTCCGAGAATTATCTGTACAAGTTTTGGCTGTTATTAAAAGTCAACCATGAAGTGTAGAAATTCCAGTGTTGTGTTGTCCCATTTTACAGAGAATCTCATTAAGTTTTTTCTGATACCAAGTTTTGACAAGTTTTTTAGAAATTCCAGTGTGTCCGAAAATTATCTGTACAATTTCATCTTTTAATAAAATTCTTGATAACACGTAAAATTCTTAAACAAGATTATTTAGAATCTGTATTTTCAAAAGTTTCTTTTATTAAAGTAACGTTGTTACAAACATTCGATATGTGCACCATCAGTGATTCGCAAAACATCCAATCGATAATCCAAATGTTGCCATGTACGCTGCAGCATATCCACATCAATTCGCTCAATAGCAGCTGTGATTCTTGCTTTTGAATCATTAATGTCTGTCACCCGCGTACAAAAAAGAAAAAACTTGTCAAAACTTGTTATCAGAAAAAACTTAATGAGTTTCTCTGTAAAATGGGACAACACTGGAATTTCTACACTTCATGGTTGACTTTTAATAACAGCCAAAAATTGTACAGATAATTCTCGGACACCCGGTATATAGGAGCAATTATTAGTGGGTTTTCTGTAAATATTGTACTTAAACTTTTTTCCAGACTTATATATTAAAACATCTAAAAAGGGATCGAAGAATCTGTTTCTACGTATTTCAACTGTAAAATTGATAGAGGGAATTTAATTATTAAGTTTGGGTAAGAATTCATTGAGATTTAAAGATACTGGCCAAAGACAAAGAACATCATCTACATATCTAAACCATGGAACATAATTTGGCAAAATCTTCCTTAATAACTTACTTTCAAAAAACTCCATATATAAGTTACTTAAAATGGGGGAGAGGGGGTTTCCCATCGCCATACCAAATTTCTGCCTAAAATATTCATTATTGAACACAAATTTCGAGTCTACTATGCACAGCTTAATTAATTCTATAATTGTAGCCACAGGTAATGGCAAAATATGCTTAACCAATTCTTCCGAAAGAAACACTAATAGATCCTCCACCGGGACTCTTGTAAATAAAGCGGTAACATCAAAGCTTACCAATATAAAATTGTACTTGACACTGATACTATTTAATTTTTCCACAAGGTTTACATTATTATTTATGTGTGATTGTGAAATTGTGCCCAGGAGAGGATTAAGAATGGAAACAAGCCATTTGGATAGCTTATATGAGATAGATCCAATAGAGCTAACGATAGGCCTTGCAGGATTATTTGGCTTATGAGTTTTAATCAGGCCATACATATAGGGTAATGACGGTGAAGTACTTAAAAACTGTTTAAGTAATATTTCTTTACCATTCAAAAGTTGCTTAATTTTCTTGTTAAATGCACTGTTCACAGTTTCAAGGGGATTGTTCCTTAATTTCACGTAAGTGTCCGCGTCATTCAAAAGGTCATACATTTTTTCTAGGTAAACGTCTTTATTGAGGATCACTAGGGCATTTGATTTATCGGCTTTGGTTAAATGTAGATTCTGATCTTTTCTTAAAGCTTCATAAGAGTCGAAAAACCTCTGTGGAGAATTTGGAATAGAGGGTTTAGACATGGCGCTTAGGGTAGGTTGATTTTGGAACTGTGATCTTGGACTAGTCTAGATAGAAAGGTATTAATGTATAAAAAACGTTGCACCAACTCATATTTGTGAAAATTATTGTATTTTTTGAGGATTGTTAATTATTTTTAAGTTGTAAAATTGCCGAATTTTACACTTAAAATCGCGCGCGCGGCATTTGCGCAATGTAAACAAACAAAATATCGGACCTTATTTCATCAAAATAATCAATTAAAATTCAGCTTTTTTAACAAAACGATGCTTGAAACTTATTGTAAATGCATTCTAGATGTTTATTAGTGTATTATTTTGTATTTTTTAATGATATTTACCTATAAAATGTGTATTAAATTAAGTTATTTTATGATGCGTTCATTTAATTGTGTTTATTTTCAGATATTTCATAAAAATGGGTAAAAAACGGAAGTCTGCAGTGTTAACTCGAAGTGATAGTGCCAAAAAATTCAGTGGCCAGCCTTCCCCTTTGGATAAAACAGAGCCTCCTACCCTCCGCCAAGTTATTCAGTACAGTTATTTCCTCCAAAACAGCCACCCGGACTTGAAAGACTATGATATTGCTAAAATGATAGCAAAGGATGTGATTGAGATCTGGCAGGCAGTGAACCCGCGGCTGCCCCTGTATGAGGAGTATTATGTAGTGAAATTGGTGGATAAAGTGTGCTTCAAGAAAGCAAAAGAGATAAACAGGAAATCTCTTTCTACAGTCCAGGAGCAGAATCTGGAGGAAAAGCTGGATACACTTTTTGACATTTCTGCTTGCACCTGTAAGCTACCTGTTCGTCCCTGTGATGACAATGCTATGAAGTGCAAGAAAGAAAATTGTCAAACACAGCACATAATCTGCACTTGTCCTCCCAGTAAGAAGGTAATGCTATTATTTTTTTAACTTTTAACTGGCCTAACTTAGTGCGATTAGGTGCCTTTTAAATGGAAGGAAATTCAATGCTTGTAATTGAAAAATATCGCATTTTCCTCCTGTAATCTTCCTTTCCCCCCTCCCTGGTAATAGAAATTAATAATCAGTTTTTTTTCAGGATTTTATCTCTTATTTTAGATCCGGTATTTAATATGCTTTAATATTTAAGGTTCCAGTAGAGGAGAGGGAATACTCGAGAGATCAGAGGGCCAAAATAGGACCAAAGGGCTCTTTCCAGCTGGGATCTGTGGATAAAGCTGCTGTGAAGAGAGACCAGAGGGCTGCAGCTGAAGCAGAAAGATTACAGAGCCAGATTGAACAGCAGCAGGAAGTGGATTTGGCCACTTTTGCCTCCACACCTTCACAAGATATTTCTTTTGAATCCAGCTCAGGAGAATCAGGAGAGGTAATATATTTTTTTTCTTATATCTTATCCCATTTTTACCCAAATTTATCCCTACTTTTTGTCCCTATTTCCCCCCTTTTTTCCCCCATTTTCGCTTTAGTAATTTATTCTTTTTTCGCCCATTTTCGCCGACTTTTTACCTGAATTTTTCCCCATTTTTTCCCCCTATTTTCCCACTTTTTTTCCCCATTTTCGTTTAAGTAATATATTCTTATTTTCGCCCATTTTCATCGATTTTTACCCATATTTTTCCCTACTTTTTCCCCTATTTTCCCCCATTTTCGCTTTAGTAATTTATTTTTTATTTTCATTTCAGCCATCTGGTGGTGAAGCTGAAGAGTTCAAGCCAAGGAGGCACCCAAGTGTAGGTTACAGCTTTTTGAAAACCCCCAGATATGCCATGGAACTGATCAGGGGTGATGTTTCTTCCAATCTTGGGGCAAGTCTTGCTAATGCCTTCCTCCTGGACTTACAAGCTATGGACCTGCTTAAGCCTTGCCTTGATGTGAAACAGATAATAGTTGATAAATCGAAAATGAACAGGGAAAAAGCTAGAATGAAAGTGAAAAGTGATGAAAAGCACAATGAGGGTCTGGAAAAGTTAATCTGTATTGGGGTTGATGGGAAAGTTGACAAGGACACTTTGCTGTACAGAAAAGTTAAGGATGAAAATGGGGAGACTAAGCTGAAGAAAGGAAAGGGACAAGAGCACCATTTGACTTTCACAAAGGAGCCGGGAACTGAAAGTGGAAAATATCTTACTCACAGAGTCATCCCAATTAAAGGTGCGACTGGAGTTCTTCTTGGTGAAGAAGTTGCTAGTGTCTCGGAGGAGTTTAACAGTGTTCATACCCTGAAAGCTGTCCTCCTTGACAACACAAATACAAACACTGGCTGGGAGGGAGGCCTTGTAACAGCTCTGGAAAATAAAATTGAGTGGAAATTGCACACCATTGGCTGTTCACTCCATCAGAATGAGCTTCCTTTCAGAGCTGTTTTCAAGCATCTTGATGGCAGTACCAAAAGTCCCACTGCTTTCACTGGTCCGCTGGGAAAACTCTGTGAAATTGACTACCAAGATCTGCCACAAGTGGAATTCACCAAACTCAGTGGCCCCCTGGATGACATGGAATTTGCTGAGGAGACACTGAATGATCTCAGTAGCGACCAGAGGCTTCTTTTGAAGTATGTGCTTGGAATTTCCAGGGGCAAAGTCAACCCAAGATTTGCTGCCTGGAAAATTGGACCATTAAACCATGCAAGATGGTTGACTTTGGCAATTAGAGTGATGTGTCTGTGGACCAGAGGTGCTTACCCTCCAGAACTACAGGATAAGCTTTACCAGGCCATCAAGTTCATTGTGGAAGTGTATGCAGTCAGTTGGTTTGAGATCAAAAGGGACAGCAAGTTCCACAATCAGCAGCTGTACATCTTCAACATGAGTAGCAAATATGAAGAAACCATGAATAAATATTGTAACACTGTTGCATACATGACAAAGGACGTGGGTAATACGAAGAATGACTTGCGTTTCGGAGAATTGATGGAAGTTAATGTGGAGCTGGAAGTAATAGAAGTTAAAAGTGGAATTGATTCTGGTGCTAAGATGAATTATGTTAGAAGAGAAGTGGCTAAAAGGTTGGATGTTTCTGATGAGAGCTTGGTGTTCGTAAGTTTTAAAGGTATTGAAACTAATGAAAGTAAAGTAGTGCCTGTTTACAAGATGATGATAAGAGTACTTATACATGGTACTGATTTTGGAGAAATTTAATCTATTTCGGTGGATAACTTACCAATATATGCGGTTTGGGGAGAAAACTTTTTGATTAAAAATCGTATGGTTGTGAATATAGTTAAAGGTATGCTTAGAAGGAATGGACTGAATGAGTGCGAGTGCCTGGAGTTTTCCTGTTGTGCCCATAAGGAAGAAGGATGGATCTGTAAGATTGTATGTAGATCATCGCCAGTTGAATGCTGTGACGAAACCTGACAAGTTTCCGATGCCGAATTTGAATAAGTTAGTGTTTAGTATGCATGGAATGAAATATTTTACGTGTTTAGATTTAGTGACAGAATATTACCAAATGGCTTGGGATGGATCAAATAGTGATTTTACAACTTTTTCAACAGTGTTTGAGCAGTATAGATTCAAGTTGGTGTGGTTTGGGTTGAAGAATGCACCTGCGGCGTTTCAGAGGGAAATGCAGTGTTCTGAATGGATTTTCGTAAAGTAAAGTTGTGTATTTGGATATTTTAATTATAGAAGAGAGTTTTGAGCAGCATGTTAAGTTAATGAATTTGATGTTGAAAAGGTTGTTAGAATTGGATATAAAATTGAAACCATGCAAATGTAAGTGGATGCAAAATGACGTTTTATTTTCAGGTCATGTTGTTAGAAAGTGGTGGGATAGGAAGATGCCTGAATATACTGAGAACATGCAGAATTACCCAGGTCCTGTTACAACTGGTCAGCTGAGAGAGTTTTTAGGACTTATCAACTTCTAAAAGAAATTAATTCCTAATTGTTCTGTAATTGCAGCGCCGGTGGCCGAGATGACCGTGAGAAACGTAATGCAAAAGTTGTATGAATGAACAAACGGATGGAAGCTTTTGAGCGACTGAAACTTGAGATGACAAATGATATTGCATTAGCATTTCCCGATTTTTCGAATAAGGCAGATTTATTGCAGTTGCATGTTGCTGCATCAGGTTTAGGTGCAGGTGCGTGTTTGACTCAGCGTCAGAAGGGTGATGAAAGAGTTATTGGGTATGCTTCGTTGTCATTTACTAAAACTCAGAGACGATATTCTACGACAGAAAGGGAATTAGTTGGATTACGCTGGAGTGAAAATGCGTTCAGATCATTCCTTTTGGGAAGAAAGTTTGTGGTTCACATTGCTCATTGGTCCTTAGTTTATTTGATTAACATGCGCATGGTAGATAACAAATTGGCACACACGTTGGATGATCTGAGCGAGTATGTGTATGAAATACGTTATAAACCTGGCAAAGAGAATGTTTTAGTGGATGCCATGTCACGTTGTCATGGTGAAGCCGTTGGAGATGAAAATTCTTGTAGTATGGAAGGATTACCCGATGGACTAGAGTTATATGAGAAATTGCAAAGAGGGGGTGATTCGTTATTTAAAAGTCTGGGATGTATATTAAAGTTAGTGTTCGGGTCCTATTTGAACTTAAATGCCCAGAAGTTGAGAGAGAAGTTAGTGAATGAGTTAATTTGTCGGCATAAAGAGTACAGCTTAAGTAAAAAGGGTAAAGGTATAAAATACTGCATAGTATGAGGCTACCAGGAGTTATGCCAGATATTAGAGTACTGTTATTTGCAAGTGATGTATTAACCTTTGTAACATTGGTTTTAACCTTGGTTTTGCTTCCGCCAGAATTGT
The DNA here is from genome assembly GCA_023014485.1 of Bathynomus jamesi. NCBI lineage: Eukaryota > Metazoa > Arthropoda > Malacostraca > Isopoda > Cirolanidae > Bathynomus > Bathynomus jamesi. Next base: position 74,206 of record JAJOZX010008286.1, read on the forward strand.
TATTCTGACGAAGGTCAAGCTTGTCACTCCACCTTAGACCTACAGTTTAACGTGGAATCCGAACCATGCCCCACCACCAGCAGCCCAGTGTCTTAACCACTAGGCCACCCAGGGTACCCATTTATCTACCAACCAATTTCTTTATTGTGTGGGAGGATGAACAGCTGGGTTTTTCTGCGCGCCGTCTGCCGTCACTAGGTCTCGATTCCGGGGCCGATGGATTCGTAGTCAGCGACGCTAGCCACTACATCACCGAGGCGCATTTAAGTGAAGATTTGGGTACAAGTATCTGTTGCTACTTTATTAACGTTTGTTGGTCAACTAATGAAGGGACAAAAGAGTTTATGTAATATCCATTTGCAGTGTTTGACAAGAGTGCATTTTAATGCTGTGAAGGAGAGTGGTACATTTCAAAGAAAGAAAGAAGCCTGGATGAATCATGAAAGAGGTGAAACTGGTGAGAAAGGCAAGTAAGTGGGTGACATGAAACGGGATCTAGCATTGAATCTGTTTATGAAAGACAAGGATGATCACTACTTTGATAGTTTGGAATTTTGTAGACATGACAGAGGCCCTGTTGCTTGGCAATGGCTGAGAGTAGGGAATAAAAGTTACTGCGCGCTCTTTAGTCAGGGGGCTTAATCCAAAAAATCACCCCGATTGTTCCCTTTGTTCCAAAAGTACCATTTTTTTTACCAGGGGTAGATATGACCATAAGCATTCATTGTTTTGCGGGAGCCAACATGGGCTCTCCCTGTGGCGGCCATTATGGACGAATCGAAGATGGCCGCCATCTGGTCTGACATTGGGCGATAAAATAACAACCAATCATAGTAGAACAGCAAATAATGACACTTTTTGTATGTTTTTGAGTATAGAGAATCCAGTTCTGATATTTGTTTTTTAATTCAAGATATACGTCAGGTCGTATATATCCACATTTGATATTATTTTATAAGAAATGTACATTTTATGTCAATTGAATCATGATACATAATTATTGCACTTAGATTTGTGGTTGTAACAGCTATATTAACTTTTACATTGGATTTTTACTGACATTTTGTCCACCTCAAAGGGAACTTTACAGTCCAAAAGTCTGCTCGTACATTCAGCCTCATCGCGAAAGATCAATCTCATGAGCAGATGAACAAAGTACTGCAGGGCTGTGGTGGAGCATCTGACCTCTATGACAAAACAGAAGCATTAGCATTGTACATGTTGGCAGGTCCTGAATGTGTCAGAATGATAGAAGAGTTTGAGAATGCTCAGAAACTTACAGAAGGACCAACTGGCCACTACGAAACAGCACCTGGGCTACAGTCTAGGTTTTTGAAGGATGTCAAGTCATTCACAAAGGTGGTGTCTGAACTGGGCAACCCCTTCCTGGCCACAAATCAGGAGCTTGTAGCCCTTGACACACACGATGTTATGGAGAATGAAGTAGCAGCATCACTGTCACAGATACAGGAAGTTGGCCAAGCCCTTCATGAGGAGTATGTAAAGACTAGGCTGGACAAAGGGACAGTTCCTATATCAAACACTATAAAGAAAAACAATGTGTACACATTCAGCAATCGGCCAGACCCACGCAAGAGTAGCAAAGTGGGGGTACAGAAGCAAAACACAGTGCTCATTACTCAGCTATTCCTGTCTCTACAATCACGTCCAGATGCGGATATGACAGAATTTTTCACATACGAGAATCAGCGAGAGCCCCCTTCACTCTCAGACCGAGGTTCACTCAGAGCTGGAAATAAATCAGACATTCTTGCATGTGTCAATGCACCAACTGGATCTGCCAATCCTGCTAAACAAGTGACAGTTCAGTTGTATGACATAGCCGCCATCGTCCACATTGTGCGTCCAAGTAGAGCATCAACATTTGCTGAATATGTATCTCTACACATCATACCTTTCATTAAAGCACAGATGACTGACACAGTTGAGCGCGTCGATGCCGTGTGGGATACCTATCCTGAAGACAGTCTGAAATCACTTGCACAGCAGCGGCGTGGTTCAGGAGCACGTACTCGACTTGATCCAGATAGTGATGGTACCACACCCATTCCCAAACGAGACTGGCAGTCATATTTGAAAAATGTGGAAAACAAGAAGGAACTGTTCGTCTTTATCAGTAAACAGCTGATCAAGATTGACATGGGTGGAAAACTCCTCCTCAGCACTGAATTAGAAACTGTGCTCTCCAATAAAGCATTTGATATATCAGGGCTCCAACCATGCAACCACACAGAGGCAGATACGCGGATCATTCTGCATCTTGCTCACGCATCATCTCAGGGTCACAAGAAAGCATTCATCCGCACTGTTGACAGTGACATAGTCGTTCTTGCCATTGCTTTCTTTCAACAGCTTGACCTAACAGAACTCTGGATTGGTTTTGGTAGTGGCAAATATTACCGAGACATCCCAGTGCACAGCATTCAATCACAGCTTGGTCCATCAAAGTCGCTGGCTCTACCTCTGTTCCATGCACTAACAGGCTGCGACACTACGTCTCAGTTTCTTGGATGTGGGAAGAAGACAGCATGGACTGCATGGAATAATACACCAAACTTAACTGAAACCATGATCAAATTGACTGAAGACCCCGAGTCCTTCAGTCTAGTATCTCCTGAAATGACACACATTGAGAGGTTTGTTGTGCTCATGTACAGTAAAACATGTGGACAAGCATCTGTAAACGTAGCCAGGCACCATCTGTTTTCTAGTGGCAGTCGATCATTGGACAGCATACCACCTACCCAAGCTGCCCTCTTCCAGCATATCAAGAGGTCATTGTTGCAGGCAAGTTTTGTGTGGAAGCAGTCAACCACATGCCATCAGACACTCCCTGCTTTTGATAAATGGGGATGGGAATATGACAAGCGCAGCAACCAATGGCTCCCTTTCTGGACAACTCTCGCTGATGCCAGTAAGGCATGTGCTCTTCTCCTTCATTGCGGATGCACTAAAGCCTGCAGAGGGAATTGCAAATTCAGTAGTGCTGGAATTCGATGTACGACACTGCAAGTGTGAGGGTGGCTGCCTGAACAATGACGACTATTAATCAGTGAACAGCCATCTATTGGATAGACATTATCATGAGATGCAGTACTGTGAGTAAAAGGAATAAAGAAGATTGTACTTGCGTATATACTAAAGTTTAATAGCAAAAGATGTTGATGCTGACTCTTATTTTTTATCAAGTTAACTATGTAACCTGTACTAGTATTGGTACTCAAGTGGATGTCATTTTGGACAGCGGCCATTTTGATTTGGCCAATATGGCCGCCACAGTGGGAGCCCAGCTTGGCTCCCGCAAACATTCAAATTAGTATGGTCATAGCTACCTGTGGTCCAAAAATGGCACTTTTGGAATGATTTGAACAATTATATGATTAAGCCCCCTGACTACTTAGATACTGGAGCGGTTGTGAGTGTCATTAGGGAAAGCTTAGTAGAAGAATTAAAGTTAAAAAACGAGGTGATAAGGCTATTGGATATTAATTCTAGGTTATGTGAGATTGGTTCAGAAAGTGTGTACATTAAACGGGGAATGGAAATGCGTGTGGAAACTGCGTACGGAGAATTTGTGTATCCCTTTGTTATTGTTATGGATGAGATTATCCCTGTGTATTTTTTGTTGGCTATTAAGTTTTTAAAGGAAAGACAAGTAGAATTAGATTTTATGAATGTTCGTATTAGTTATGGGAATTCTGCTAAGCAAATGTTTATATATCTAAAAGAAAAGGATTTAGACTGGGGTAATGATACTTTTTGAGTGCCACTCTGGTGCTGAAGCTTCAAAAAGGGTCAAAAGTGATAAGTAGGATAAAGGAAAATTTAGTAACTGGTGAATGTGCTCTCAGATATGAACCAGAGTTGACAGAATATTGGATGTATAGGGGCGATTTAATTGTAAATAAAGGAGTAATAGTTAAGTTGAACAGAGTTGGTATGTGTGCAGCTTTGGTAGAATTTGAGCAAATGGTACATACTGTTGTGGTTTTTCCATAGACAACTAGCCCATTTGGAAAGGGATAAACTTTAGGAATTTGTTTGGCGGTATATTTGGCAAAACGTGTAGAAGTTGTGAATGGTACCAAAAGATGAAAATAGGTCATCAAGTGACTTATCCACGTACTTTAAGAGTTGTAGCTCGTATACCTTTTGAACTGATTGCGGTTGATTTGACTGTGTTGCCGAAAACTCTGAGGGAATATATATTATGTTGACCCAAAAGTTATCGGAATTTTTAAAAATTTTTAATTACAATTGTCATATTCTATGGTCCTTATCCATCTTTCCGCAAGAAGTTCAATCCCTCTTTGATACTAGGGCTGGTCCTTGGACGCGAAGACACTTTATTTCGATAAGAAAACGATGAAAAACAAGATAAAAAAAACGAAAGCACAATATAAAGAAATAAATTCCGAAAGCTTTTGGGCCACTCTAGTGGTTGTCTTGTGTGTGTTGACTATTTGAGCAAATGGGCATGTGTGAGCCAATAAAAGATAAAAGTACTAGGTGGGTATCAGGGTCTTTGAAGGACAAATGCTTCCAGTAATAGTGAGTCTACCTGTTCGGCTCCTTTCTGATTGTGGTCCCGTTTCGTTCCGAGTTGTATGAACAGATGTTGAATCGATATGGTATCAGATATATGTTCCCTACCTCATACAAGCCAGCTTGTAGTGGAGCAGTGGAATGAGTGAATCGAACGATTAGCGAGTTTTTGACAGGTCTGAGTGAGAGAGAGAATGATCGGGATGAATAGCTTACTAAGACTGTTATGGTTCACAATATTTCAGTTCATTCTCAAACTGGAGTCCCACCTGTCAGGAAAGTGTTGAAGATGACTAATAAGCGAGGTAGTAGTTTGCCCGTGTTACATGAGGAACAGGAAAAATGGAGAGAGGCCATCATTTCCTACCGTTTGCTAAAGATGTAAAAGTCTTGCGAAAAATTGTAGCAACTGATAGGAGTGTAGTGCGTAAATTGGATGCAAGATACGAGGGACCGTTCGTAGTTCGTAAAGTGAAAGATGGAGGGGTATCGAATAAAGTGGAAGCAAGAGGTAAATTTATGAGAGTTCATCATAGTCATCTTAAACTGTGGGCCGATCCTCCTTCGTATTTAGTGACATATTTTGAGAAACAAAAGATGATAAAAAGGGAGCAAGACAGTAGCAACGTATGAAAAGGAGGTTGGAAGTTTTCAAATTAGTGGGCACAGTGGTGGGTATGCTGAGGAGCGAGTGATGGAAGACCAGTATGAACATAAGACTGAAAGTACGAACGATGTGATTGTTGCTGGGTACGGGAACAAAAGGCGTGTAACTACACGTTTAGCTCGAGTAAAGCGCTATGGTTATTATTCTGTATCGAAGGAAGAGGATGATTATTCTAGTAACGTTGTGTCAGATTTAAATGTATTTGTATCTTCCGATGATGAGACAAATATGAATAACTGTATTGTAATAGTTACAGAATGTCAGAACTGTGAGTTTCAAGGGAGACTGTATTTGGTGGCAGATGCAAGCAACTTTACCAGTGTGTTAGTACAGACAGAATTAGAAATGAAGGATGCGGAAGTACAAACAGACGTAATGTAAACTGTTGATGCCAGTGTTCAAAGGGAATGTCACGAACTGGATCGTAGTTTCGTTAAGCTGAGAATGAATTTACTTGGAAGTGATGACATACTGAATGAAGATTTCAGTAGGATATGTGATAATAGGATAAATGACTATAATGATGGGTTAGACTGCAGGGGTTTTCAAACTCGATTCTGCGAAAGCTTGATGGGGTTCCGTGAGGTATTTTCGTGAGATTTTATAATTAAGTCTGCCACTACACATGCCACAAGAAATAAAAGATGTACTTAACGAGATAGTCAAAATTGTGAATTTTATAAAAGCAAGACCACTCAATTCCCAGATACTTACTATATTGTGTGAAGAAATGGGGAGTCTGCATAAACTGTAAATCATCAGTGAATCGAACGACAAACGAGTTTTTGAAAGGTCTGAGTGAGAGAAAGAATGACCGGAATATATGGCTTGCTTACTAAGGCTGTTACGGTTTACAATAGTTCAGTTCATTCTCAAACTGGAGTTCCGCCTGTCAGGAAAGTGTTGGATATGACTAATGAGCGAGGTAGTGGTTTGCCTGCGTCACATGAGGAACAGGAAAAGTGGAGAGAAGTCATCATTTTCTATCGTTTGCTAAAGGTGTGAAAGTCTTGCGAAAAATTGTTGCAATTGAGAGGAGTGTAGTGCATAAATTGGAGGCAAGATGCTTGTCTTGAAAAGATTACATTACGGGACTATTTATTTGCAGAAATTTATTTGCCGGAATAACTATAAGTTATTCCGGCGGCCACCATTATTAAATTACTTTTTGCGTAACTATACCTGGTTATTTATTATTATTTTTTTTTTTTTGCGGATCACTTTTGCTTAACGTATTTGGGTTTATTTTGACTTGTAGCGTTTTTGGCTGTATATATATATATATGTATATACACACACATATATATATATATATATATATATATATATATATATATATATATATATATATATATGTGAAAGAACGACGCTTGTGTAGAAGAGCGTTCCGCACAAGATGAGGAGGGAGAACGAACGAATGAAAAACGAGGTACCACCCGGGAATCGAACCGGGATCATCCGATTGCCGGTCAGATATGCTATCCACTACACCATGGACCTCGATCAACCAGAAGTCGTAATTCTCCTACATACGAGCAGAAACCAATGCCCTGAGAGGGCACCTTCGCATGCCGTACATATATACATTTTAACTGCAAACAACACACAGTATAATTAATGTAAAGAACGATGTTTGTTCTCCCTCCTCATCTTGTGCGGAACGCTCTTCTACACAAGCGTCGTTCTTTACATTAATTATACTGTGTGTTCTTTGCAGTTAAAATGTATATATGTACGGCATGCGCAGGTGCCCCCTCAGGGCATTGGCTTCTGCTCGTATGTAGGAGAATTACGACTTCTGATTGATCGAGGTGCATGGTGTAGTGGATAGCATATCTGACCGGCAATCGGATGATCCCGGGTTCGATTCCCGGGTGGTACCTCATTTTTCATTTGTTCGTTCTCCCTCCTCATCTTGTGCAGAACGCTTTTCTACACAAACGTCGTTCTTTACATTAATTATACTGTGTGTTGTTTGCAGTTAAAATGTATATATATATATATATATATATATATATATATATATATATATATATATACTGTATATGTTTCTACATCATGAAGAATGTAAGTTGCAGGTACGGAACAAACTGTTACTGTTACTATTTCCACCCTTTTATGTGCAGACAGTCAATTAGAAGAAAAAAATGTCTAAATATGGCATGCCTGTATTTTCCCATTAAGGGTACTCAAAGAAGAGAACGAGAAAGAACAGCTCACATCCTAAATAGAAGGAATAACGGTGGCAATGAAGTACATTTTTAGAGGAAATCAGAATGATAAAAACACAGCTGTCCCTTCTAATGAGAAAAGACAGAACTTCGCAGATATATTCACTCCAGCATTACATACATCACCTTCCTATTCAACACTACCCACACAGTACTCCCAAATGCAGCGGCCCAACCAATAACACCAAATAGGAACCGTCAACATCAACTAGAAAACGACCATTATTTAGGAAAACCGAGCACGAAGATTAGGAACCTTGTAAATTTATTATACACAAATATGCAAGGCCTGTATACTGACTATGCAGACTGAAAATTACAATACTTGCAAAATTTACCTCCGGAAACCAGTATAGATATCATAAGCCTAATGGAAACACACTTACATTAATACGAAAATGGCTGTAAAAACTGCATCGAGGTTCGAGGATGCTGAAATAGCATTACTGGACTACAACATATACATAGCAGATAGAGTTGCTAGATGAGGAGGAGGGTGTTGCATCTACGTGAAAAACATATGCACGTGTGAAGAGAAGATTGTCAAATCAAACAGCACAGACTACCAAACACCAAAATATGTGAAGTCCAATTCGATACAAATGAAGTAGAAAACATGTTAACATTACTTGAAACTCCAGCACCAAATATTTTAATTTGTGGGGATTTTAATTTTCATTCATAACATACAGTAGAAGGAAATTGAGAAGTTTTTTGGTAATATTACAAACGATGATAGAACCCAAGCAATAATGTTATTAGATAATATGGAACATTATGCACTTACCCAGGAAATTTGTGAAGCCACAAGAAAAGAGAACGTTTTGGATTTAATTTTGACAAATAACAATGAGATAATAATAAATAAAGACGTAGCGCAAACAAATTCTCAGACCATAACCTAATCGATATACAATTAAAGTTATCAACCAGAGGTCCAAAAACGTATTTCAGAGTTAGAAGGAAAATTTGACGGTTTAAATATAAATTTAAAATAAAGTAGATTGGGAAAATGTAAATGAAGATTTAAAGAAAGTAAATTGGGAATTGCTACTTCACGAGAAGATTCTAGGGGAAATACTATGTATAAGAGAAAATGAAACTAAACCTATATTGCTGAAACATGTTCCGAAGAGGCAAAAAAAAACGTAGCAAGCTCGAGAGAAAAATAGGACACTATTTAGACAATGGAAACAAACCCTAAAAAATATACACAGGTGCAGAACTGAAGCAAGGAGACTCAAACTAGAAGAAAACTTATACGAAATAGAAGTGGAGCTAAAACATACACATCCATGAGATAAACGAGGGGGAAAACAAGGTAGCAGGAAACATAAAAAATAACTCAAAATATTTCTACACGTTTGAGAAAAGAAAACTGCAGTGAAAAGAGACTATTGGTTCGTTGATAGATGGGGCAACCGAATACACAAGTAATCCAGAAAAAATGAGCGAACTGCTTAAGGAACACGTTAACTATGTATTTAACGCCACTACGTAAGTCCGAGAAGAAGGTAGAAAATCCAAATGAATTTTTTTTGATGTTGATACAAATCAGCCAAGAACAAATTCGGGCACGAACCTATTAATAGACTTAGAGTTCTCGAAAGGAGATGTAATTAAGGCTCTATCACAAATATCAGAAACTTCGGCACCAGGACCAGACACAGCGTTCCACGTTCCTGAAGGAAAGTAAAGAGAGCATTGCCAGGCCGCCACACTTACTATGGAGAAAATCACTTGACACAGGACAAATTTCACTTCCATTAAAGAACGCGAACATTGCCCCCTTTTTTATAGGAAGTAACAGAGCAATGCCTAAGAATTATAGGCCAGGAGCTTTCACTTCCCACCTTATAAAGTGCTTTGAACGTATAATTAGAGGCAAAACTACTTACTACCTGCAAGAAAAGAATTTATACTAGGAGCACTCAATATATTTTGCCTCACCCTTTTTTCTTAGCTAAATAATAGGCCATGGGACTGAAATGTCTTTTGGGCCGTAATTTTGAACTTTCTGAGCTTCACATAACCGGATTTTTCCAGTTTGAACCTCCACTCCGTGTATAAAACCGATTTTAAACGCCCTTGTATAAAACCGATGGTTAACGCAGTTTCCAAAATGGCGTCTGACAGTGATGTGTGTCGTAAACAGAGAGCTGTTATCGAGTTCTTAACCGCAGAGAAGGAAACAGTTGGAAATATTCACAAACGTCTACAAGACGTTTACGGAGATGCTGTTGTTGATCGAAGCACAGTTGAACGCTGGTCTAAACGTGTGAGATCATCGGAGAGAGGGAGAGCTAGCTTCGATGATGAGCCACGCAGCGGTTGCCCTGCATCGGCTGTGACATCTCACACTGTGCAACGTGCTAACAGCATCATTCGATCAAATCGGCGCTTCACATACAAGGAGCTATCGCTGGAGCTAGGAATTAGTGAAGGAAGTGTGAATGCGATAATTCAGCAACTGGGATACTCAAAAGTGTGTTCACGTTTTGTTCCTTGCCAACTGACTGAAGATCACAAATCCCAAAGGAAAGAAATTGCTTCAGAGTCGTTGGTTCGATACGAGACAGAAGGGGATGACTTCCTTTCACCAACTGTGACTGGGGATGAGACTTGGGTACACCACTTTGAACCTGAAACAAAACGCCAATCCATGGAGTGGCATCACGCAGACTCCCCACGCAAGAAAAAGTTCAAAATGGCTCCCTCTGCACGAAAGGTTATGACCACCATCTTCTGGGACATGAAAGGGGTGATTCTGGTGGACATTATGAAGAAAGGACAAACAATGAACTCAGAGGCATATATTGCTACCCTACAGAGACTCCAGAGACGTATAAAGCGAGTTCGACCGGAGAGAAAACTGGAAGACGTCCTTCTTTTGCACGATAGCGCAAGACCACACAACAGTTTGCAAACAAGAGAGGTCATCACAAAAATGCGCTTGACTGTGTTACCCCAACCTCCATACAGCCAGGATCTGGCACCTTCAGACTTCCATTTGTTTGGGCCAATAAAAGTTGCTATTCGTGGAAGAAAGTTTCAGTGACGATGAGGTTGTTGAGGAGGTTAAGAGGTGACTCCAGCGGAACCCAGCGGACTTTTACCAGCAAGGAATAAAGGCCCTTGTTTCGAGGTGGAGGAAAGCCGTAGAAAAGGATGGAGAATACGTGGGATAAAAACTTGTAGAAACGGTATGTAACTACTTGTGTACAAAATTTCTGGAACTTGCAAGGAAACTTGGAAAGAAAAAAAAAGGTGGAGCAAAATATATTGAGTGGCCCTCGTATAATCCAAACCAACATGGTTTAAGAACTTGAAGATCATACCTATCACAGTGATTAGACCACCAGTAGAAACTATTGGAAACATTGTGTCAAGGACAAAACATAAAGGTAATATACAATATATTGATTTTTCTAAAGCCTTCGCTAAATGGGACCATGGAATTATAGAACACAAACTTCAGAATACAGGAATTACTGGAAAGCTGGGAAGATGGATACTTAATTTTCTGACTCAAAGAACACTAAGAATGGTAGTAAACGAAGTTAAATCTGAAGTCTCAGAAGTCATGAGGTCTATCGCACAAGATACAATACTAGCTTTCTTGGTGCTCATAATAATGACTGTAGACATTAATGCAGATTTTAATGACAGTATGGCATCATGTTTCGCAGAAGGCACAAAAATATACAAGGAAATATCGAACGAAGGTGACATTGAAAATTTACAAAATGACTTTGAAACATTATTCAAGTGGGCAGAAGACAACAATATGAAGTCCAACGAAAAAAATTCTAACTTCTAACATATGGTAATAACGAGGAGCTGCAGAATAAAGGATGCAAAACTTTGCAAGCCAAAGAGATAACACCAAACCCACAACTCAGGGATCTTGGAGTAATAATGTCGTCGGATGCAGAATTCAGAGAGCACAATAACATTAAAATTACAACAGCTACAAAAATAATGGAAATCATCTGAAGGAGCTTCCATAGCAGAAAAAAAATACAGTATGCTAAAATTATGAAAGAGTCTAGTCTTACCAATAATTGAGTATTGCTCAGTACTCACAAGCCCATACAGAAAAAGAGACATTGCAAACATAGAAGTTATATAAAGGACTTTTACGTCTAAGACAGAGGAAACGAAAAGTGAAGACTACTGGTTTCGACTACAATCCCTGAAACGCTCTTCTATGGAAAAAATATGCGAGCCGTACACAATAATATAAGCTACATATAGTAAATATTTGAGGGCTTTGTCCCTAACCTTAGAAACGAAATAGAAACACAATGGAATGAGAGAAGAAGCAGATTTTGTACGGTTCCAGCTGCTGTGGGATTGGGGGCCATGGGAAATACCCTTAGAATACGAGGCCGAAAACTTTTTAATGTTCTACCCTAAGAAATGAGGAACCTCCAGCACACCAAATTGAATAATTTCAAGAACCAACTGGACAGGTTGCTGTGCAAAGTCCCTGACCAGCCACGCGTGCCTGGCTACGAGGATCGGAAAGCAATTCTCTCCTACACCAAATCCTGTGAATGAGGCGGGATGCTGCAGAGGAGTCGACCGCAGGTCGATCCTGAACCGTGGTTCAAACCCTCATGAAGTATCATAAAGTAAAGAAAGTATATATATATATATATATATATATATATATGTGTGTGTGTGTGTGTGTGTGTGTTTGGCCATTTTATTTTGTTTAGGGTTTCATTTTTCCTTTCCTTTGAAACAAGGTGATACACTATTAACTGTCAAGATTATATAGTCGCGGCCTTAAACCATTTAATCTGTGCCAGGTTTGCCCTCTCCTAGTTTTGGTAAAGTTAATTTTAGGGTAAGGTGGAGACAGGCGGTAACAATATATCAGTGGCGTTCCGTCCACTTAGGCCCGTGAAGCCAGGCCTCACCTTAAATTTCTTATTCATTAAGATAATATCGTTATACTGTACACTGAAATTATGTAAACATATTCATTATAATGCATGCAATATGGGCAACACCATTAAAAAAGGAGCCAGAAAAGCCACTGATATATATATATATATATTAGTGGCGTTTCTGATATATACACACACACAAACATATATACATATATATATGTGTGTGTGTGTGTGTGTGTGTGTTAATCAACGTCAAGCTCTTCATTCCGGAATCAGATGGCATATTCGCGAACTAACTTCATAGTAACATTTAAGAAGTTGTAAATTCCTCGCATAGAAGATTATTTACATAACAAGATTTTACATTAATAAAAAAAATCTTAATCTAAATTCATATCCTTTTACAGGGATTTGAAGAATATATGGTGTACCTTATTACAGGCTATTAAAAGAGGCCACAATAAATAAATATATATATATATATATATATACATACATATATATATATATATATACACAGTATATTATTTGAAAATTTGAAATAATGGAAGGGTAACCCTATAATGAAACTAGTGGATGTTACAGTAATGAGCTTAGATTATAATCCCTCCTATATCAAATTTTATAAGCCTTTTACTCCCAAACAGTTGAGATATGATTACGTTATTGATAACCGTAATCAGTTAATCAAATACTTTATATCTCGAATTGCACTGAGTATTTTAATAGCTTTATTACTGATCAACTGATTTGTGCGCTTCTAAAATTATCTAAATTATGTCTTATTTAGAAACCCTTTTTAGCGTTTTATTATGAGTTTTAGATGCAGGGAAAGAGTGTAAGATGAATTCAAATTGTGTATACTGTGTAACGTTTAAAGTATTGTATCTCTGATTGTTTATCTTGGCTATTATGACAGAACAAAAATATTTGTGTATATTACTCCTGCCTTTCGATAATAATAATAATAATAATAAAAGGTAATATATTAAGTATATTAAAAGTTAGGATACTAGAGTAGTTCGTTGCGTTAAAATACTCGTTAATCAAAAGAAAATAATATGAAAAATTGTTTAATATAAAGAGTTTTGATCTGGTCATAAACTGCAGGCGAAATTTTTACTGCGAAGAAGAATCAGATTTTGAGCTCGGAATGAAAAGCGAATTTTTATTGAAAACGGTTTGTAAACAATATTAATTTTAAGGTACTCCACCATACATTAACATTCATTATCTTCTATTGACATGCAGTGTATTATCCAAAATAAAGACTTTAATATATAAAACTCGCTTTAAAGTTTTTCTTTTACGACTTATGAAAACTAAATATTCATTAGAAGTCGTGTTGCTTATCGTAAAATACTTCAATTTAGAGTCGAGAATATAAGTTATCGAGTGCTTTGGTTCAAAAGCCGTTGTAATCCACCGTAAACCCGAAGAAAATGTCGAAAGCATCTTCGATAACATCTTTGCATCGATTGAGGCTCTCCGTAATTAGTTCGAACGCAATTAACGGGCTTTAAAACTTCTGTGCGAGATTGCATGTCCAAACCCGGAGTTTTTATAGACTTTTTAATTCAGAATCTCTAATTAACCCTACTTGGACATAGTCTTCGAGCAAAATATGTATCTGAGAAGGTGCATTAACTTAATACAATTTACAGCTGAGAAACTCGTTAAATAACTCAACGATACGAAATACTTCATTGACGATACTTTATGGCATTTTAGCATTTGAATTTTATACTAACTTCTTTTCGCTGTGAGAAGTGTTTAATCTGCTAAAGGTATACTTAGTAGCAATTAACGATTTTCAAAAATCCAATTTTTAATTGGATTAATGTAAAATTCTAACAATATATTAAAGATTAATATTTTATTATAGTCAGTGATGGTATTCAAATTCACTTAGGCCTATTTTTATAAAAAAAAATTCTTTATATAATTATTGCGTGTAATTGAATTACGCGCGAGCGCATACACACACACACACACACACGTATGTACATAGATACTCGTATAAAAGAAATTATGTATAATTATAAAGGTGCCAATTTGAAAATGAAAATATTTTCGGCCCGTTATTTTGCATAAATAAAATCTTTATGAATAAATATGGGCTGTTTTTATGCCCAATAACTCTCTTTGGAATTTAAATAAGGTAACTAAACTTGTCATTACATATAAATAATAACATATTGTTTCAAAGCCTAAAAAACCTTTTACAAGGTAATGCTTGCATACGCTTCAAAGATGTATTTAATGCAAAACAAGGAACGCATTTAAAACTAGTGCCTACGTGCTTTCAAACGTGTAGAAATTTCTTTTACTAATGACTTAACACATCATTTTTAGTACTTATTTATACATTTTTTTTAACCAAATGTCGGTGTATTACTTATTATAATAACAGAGCGTAAGCCCTATTTTAGCATCCATTTTTAATAAGGGTGAGAGAAATACTCTTTGAATCTCAATCAGACAGAATCCCCAATGCGACAGCCAGAGGTGTTCAGGTGGTCAGGAAAGGGGTGGCAAAAGTACTGGATTGGACGAAAGAAAATGGCTACCTAGAGATCGTTCTGACCATTGTAAAAACAACATCGAGGTGCTGGCGAACACCGTTTGCAAGTAAAACCTCTAATAAGCATTCTCTACCTCGCCTGTCTGGGGAAGAGTTCAGCGGTCATAATTACTGTTAGAGGTTCATAAATTGCCTTCTAAACCAGACGACGGTCGGAGAAGCCTATGGCACGACGCTTATTGTGCCTAAGTAATTTGCATTTGTGTCGATTCGCACTGCATGACTCAAAGGCTAATGACAGGTTAGAAGGTGTCGTATTCCGACATGAAAGGACGTTTTAAAGAACTTCAGATTAACAGAATGGAGACTGAAGAACCAGTAATTATGATACTCTTCAGTAATGTTTTGATAATTACATATATTTAGTTCATTCTTTTATAGCTTTTATGACTACAGAATATATATTACTTCATTAAGGATTGAGTTGTAGATTAGTTACTGCAATATCAGATGAGTAGTGTTCGATCCTTAAGTATAAAATAAGGACGATCATTATATGTATACCTTAAAAATAAGAGAAAGGAGAACCATTTTTCCCCATAAAGGATAAGAAAATTTGTAAATATTTACAACTTGTATGCTTAAATATTAGGATTCAACACGTTGAGAACACGTTTGGTTGAATTGCAAATACGGTTAAACTTGTTTTGTCAGTCAGAAAATGACTTTCTTGTAAGTTAAAGGGATACACAATTATAATCTATCATGTGAAGCCCCGTATTTATCTCGTATTAATATTGATTTGTTATGATTCCAACGTAACCTCAATTTCATGTTTCTGTAGTAACCGTAAAATCTTCAAAAAACATATACTTAACGCAAATTCCAGTTATTTACGACTCATTTTAACATTTTTTTTGAGTCTCCTTTCAGTTAATGTTAAATGTCTTTCACTACTTCAATACGCACACTTTAAATTTTGTGCTTTTTGATGATAATAATAATAATAATAGTAATAATTTGGATTGTTTGGGTCATTTTAACGTCCTTCGTAACGGTAAAGGTCATGTGACGTATATTACGTATGTTAAAAGCCTAACATTCCCTTATGGATGTTAAACATCCGACAACACATCGTATACGTAGGCTCCACGTATTAAACCACCAATTTCGAAGGAACTAATCACACCTTTAAGAAATATGCGAAACTAAGTGTCAAATTAAAAAGAAAGCAACTCATTAACACGTACACAAGCTTTTCCTGCTGGCCTGTTAGCTCAGTTGGTTAGAGCGCCGTGCTAATAACGCGGAGGTCTTGGGTTCGATCCCCACACGGGCCAAGATTTTTTTTATGCGGCTCGGTGGTGTAGTGGTTAGCGTAGCTGACTACAAATCCACCGGACCAGGGATCGAGACCCGATGATGGCAGACGGCGCGCGGCAAAACTCAAGCCCTCATCCTTCCACACAATAAAAAAAATTGGTTGGTAGAGAAATGAGTACCCTTGGTATCCTAGTGGTTAAGACGTTGGGATGGTGTTGGGGCATGATTTGGATTCGAAGTTAAACTATAGGTCTAAGGTGGAGTGACAAACTTGACCTTCCTCAGAATGAAAAATTCGGGCGGAAGCAAAACCAAGGTTATATATATATAGGGTGAACCAAATGTAGGTGGACAGTAAATGATAACGTTTATTTTGAGAATACATATTTAATTTTTTTGTATACTATAATACAAAATAAAATTTAAATAAATTTAGTTATAATATTTAATATAATATAACACAAACACCATAGTTATAATGAACACCATAGTTATAATATAATATAACACAAACAGTATTCAACCTACTGTCCACCTACTTTTGGTTCACTGTGTATATACCGAACAGTAATTTTTTAATGTCTTAATTTCAATGTTATATTTCTAGTCGAACTTTTTTCTGAAGTTATATATATATATATATATACACATATATATACTGAGGAGCACCATACTTCTCCGTATTTTCTGAAGTTTCCGCATGAGATCTTCACTAAATATAAACTGATTACTCATCGCTTTTCTTTTTATCTTAACCCCAAATAAAGTTAAATTTCAAAATGAGTTTTTAAATACAACAATAAAATAGGTTTCAGGTTTAAATTTGTTTTATCATTCAAAAGATGAGCAGATGTTTATTCAGTATATACCCTAAATATATTTAAAGCAATAAATGCTCATATATATATATATATATATATGTATATATGATGAATTTCACACTTAATACAGTGTGTGTGTGTGTGTGTGTGTGTGTGTGTGTAAAATTCAAATTAGACATTGGGTCAAAGAATAATTTCCCATAACACCATTTCATTCTCTCTCTCTCTCTCTCTCTCTCTCTATATATATATATATATATATATATATATATATATATATATGCACTAAAATCACAAAATAACACGTGACCTTATTAATAAGCAAACAACCACAGGGAAAAGGAAACACAAAGTCCGAGCGCTTTTGTGATATATTCACATTATCAAGGAGGAACAGAAAATATGTAAATATATATATAAAGGCGTAAGAAATAATTTTATTAAAATAACTGACAATTCGTCTCAAACCCATTCATTAATACCTTAATCCGAGTCCATCAAAAAATCCTTTCCCCCCCCTTCGACTCGAGCACAGGGGACCTTCGAGCACCCTCCGAGACGAAGTTATACGCTCATTAATGGAGGATAATTGAAGGTTGTCACTGCTCGTTGTTGAGCGGAGCGCCGTCATGCACTTCTCCGCCAATAAATCAGAGAAGAAACGGCGAACGAAGCTCAGAGATTGTTAAGGTTTCCTAAGAGAGGTTCCACATAACCGACCGCTCGTATTTATACATGCAGGAATTCGATCGAACACCAACAGTTTTCAGGAGTTATATATATATATATATATATATATATATATATATATATATATATATATATATAAGTATATTGCAATCTTACAATTTCTGTTATTACGATAATTTTAACCAAAAATAAATAATTGTGAAATTGGACTATTCATTTTATTTAATTTGGCCCCCAAGCTTAAGGCTTTATATATAGGCCATATATATATATATATTTTGTATTGTTGTTTTCAAATAAATGTTTAGGATCGGCCTGCGACCGATCCTTCAACAGCATCCCCCTTCATTTATGGTGGTATTTGATGAAGGAGAGAGTTAGTTATTTTCAACTCTCATTCCGCCTTCATAACCTGTCACGCAAGGCTGGTCAGGAACTTGACTTTGGTATTTATGAAGTTGTTTCTTGAGTGTGTTAATAGAATGTTTATAGGTTCCATAGCAACTTCAGGACGATATTAAGTAGTCTTGAGTCTCCTTTACTGAAAGTGTTTTGCATTTTTATTAATCAGAACTACTTGTCCAGTTGCTTTTGGAAAAAGGCGATATATATATATATATATAATATATATAATATATATATATATATATATGTGTGTGTGTGTGTGTGTTCATATGTAGACTCTTTATTTCTCACTCAGAAAAGAAGCACTTTAAGAGCGACAAACTGTTTGTGCAGGCCGGAAGATGTATAATTCGTTTCCTTAGGATTATATATAAATATATATATATATACACACTGTGTGTGTATATATATATATATGTATATATAGGGTGGTGCAAAAGTCGCGCATCATAGTAATTTTGAGTGTTGACTATAATATCTTATTTTTTTCTTTTAGGTAGGGGATGGCTGCGAAATTAACAATAGACGAGAGGGTGAGCTTGGTTTTAATATATGGAATACCAGGTACAATTTGTAGGTACAATTTGTAGTACCTGGTATTCCATGCATTAAAACCAAGCTCACCCTCTCATCTATTGTTAATTTCGCAGCCATCCCATACCTAAAAGAAAAAAATATATATTATAGTTAACACTCAAAATTCCTATGATGCGCGACTTTTGCGTCACCCTGTATATATTACTTTTGTCATTACTTTGCGTCTGTATATATTCTGAAAGACCAAACGGAAACATTGTCTGTAAATTTCTGATATTTTCAGGGAGACATGAATGGAAGATGCAACGTCAAATTTGCTACATGCAAGTATATCCTGTGTAGGTATTTTGGCTTCATATTTAGTGTTACAGCTCGATGTGTGATTGATTTACAGCAAAAAATCACTAGCGTAAACGAATTCCTCATGCAAAACATTTTCAGGAGGATTGTTTCGCTGATGTTGTACCAAAGTAGTATCGATGAACACCAACTATAACTTCCTAATTTTTCCAAAAAGACCTTCTCTGAAATACATTTCAGTCCTTATAAAAAATCGAAGAGAACTTGTGAGTTATTATAATTTTTCCTATTAAAGCTCTATCAGGATAGAGTTCAGTTTCTCATGTTGGTTGGTCGTTATTGTAACGTTATTATTACTACCATTCGAAGTAGTAGTAGTAGTAGTAGTATTTGTAGTACCGTTGTTGTTGTGAAGAAAATTTCTTAATGCGCGAGAATTTCTTTTCGAAATTACGAGATTTCTAATAAGTACATTAAATTATCACTAGATAATAATAATAATAATAATAATAATAATAATAAATAATAATAATTATTAATATTATTATTATTATTATTATTATTATTATTATCGTTTTTGTGGTAAAAATAATGTTTGTTATTCTATACATAAATATGTACCCAGAAATATAAACTTGAAAGCGTATGCATAATATATATATATATATATATATATATATATATATATATATATATATAAAATTTTAAATGTGTTTTCTGTTGATCACCAAACTATTTCGTCGACCACTTCTTTGTCTAACCACAAAATATTTTTGTACTTCTATCCCTGATTTTATTTCGGAAGAGACAAACATTTTGCTTTTGTAAATTTGCTTAAAATAAAGGACCCAAAACCGTAAAAAAATATAGAAAGACATTCAAAGGGGACCAGCCATGTTGATCCACAATACGTGACGTCATCAAAACAAATTGATCTACGTGCCCAAACAGCTTTTCGGTGGAATGCCCAACTCCAATTTTTCTCGCTCAGTATTTGCGAGCCAGAGATTTTTTTGACTTATATATATACATTTTTTCCAATATGTAACGTTGTGTTTGTATATTTGTCTTTATAGTCATCGGTCATTAGAGACGATACGATAGAAATGAGAGTTTAATGAATCACTGAATATATATATATATATATATATATATATATATATATATATATATATATACATATATATATACACACGCACATCTTCATTCGTTTATTCAACGGCGTCGTAAGGTGAACGCATTAAGTATATAAAAAGGAAAAGCGGGTTATCTATTGATTTGACCTCTTGAAGGGCTGTACAGTATTGTATATAGATTGGACGTATATTATTTATTATTAAAAGCTTTTACGTTCATCAAGATTTGCTTAATATTATTCAATAAAATGCGATTTTAATGCGTCTTTTCTTCATGTTTCTTTTATCATCTCAGTATTTATAATGACAATGAATACGTTTTATTGGAGAGATTTGTAACGTTAAAGATCTTCAAATATTTAGAGATGGTGGAAATACAGGATAGCTCATAAGTTAGTAAAGTAATACATTGAATTGTGTGTGTATATATATATATATATATATATATATATAGAGAGAGAGAGAGAGAGAGAGAGAGAGAGAGAGTGTGTGTGTGTGTGTATATATATATATATATATATATATATATATATATATATATATAGAGAGAGAGAGAGAGAGAGAGAGAGAGAGTGTGTGTGTGTGTGTGTGTGTGTGTATATATATATATATATATATATATATAGAGAGAGAGAGTGTGTGTGTGTGTGTATATATATATATATATATATATATATATATATATATATATACGGTACATAAAACAAAGTAATAAAAGTTTTTTTTTATTTTTATTGGAAGTTTTTAAGACCTGTACATTTTAATATCATTCAATATGTATGAGGTATGTTGTTCAATTTTTTATATTTTTGATTAGATACATGCAATTGATTTCTCTCTCTCTCTCTCTCTCTCTCTCTCTCTCTGTCTCTCCCAATATATATTCGTAAATGTATTTCTCTACTCATTTTTAGTGATAATGATTGATTGATAGCCATTAACAATAATTTATCATTCTTTGTATCGATTTTTGTACCACCATTTAGCGCTTGTTTCTGATGGAATTATTTAAACTAATTTTGAACAGCGTTCAAATATTTAAAAATAATTTTGCTGATAAAATTCTATTATTTAATCTCCTCTCGAAAGTTCCGTCTCTCCATCTCAGTTGGAATAAATCACGAGAAAAGAGTTGTGCCCATAACTGACGAATTGTGGAAGCAAAGATAGAAGGATCGTTCCCGCAAGTGATAAATTACTATCTGTTTTAAGGATAACTGGAGCTTGTTAGCTCCTTTTGATAGCTGTGTGTCAGTACCGGTTATCTAAACATCATTGGAAACGAAAGGGTTTTAGACGTTTAAAGAATGCTAAATTCACCTCTGATAACCTTTTCTATAAGCAAAAAAGTGTCTTGCATTACATAGTCTCACTCCCTGACTCATTGCAATTGAATATATATATATATATATATTATATATATATATATGTATATATATATATATATATGTGTGTGTGTGTGTGTGTGTGTGTGTGTGTGTACTCGTATATATGTAACTTAACTTTAGCTACGTATATGCTGAGTAATTCTATATATACATAGCCGCGCGATTCAGATATGGATTGTAGTTGTTTTAAATACCCTATACCTTCTACCCGACTCCCAGTCACAGATGGAGAAATTATACATCAGTAGCGAAATTTAATTTAAATATGAATTATGTAATGATGTAATTACATTCACATTTATGAGCAATAAAATTTAGCATTGACTAATCTACATTTTATATCGTATAATAGACTTCACGAAGGTCAAGCTTGTCGCCCCTCCTCTCGAGTTGGCCTGGTGATGTAAAGTGTTAGTTTCTTTTGCTCTCCACCTCACATAGCCAGGTACGCCCGGCTCATCTATATATATATAAATGCAATATATATATATATATATATATATATATATATATATATACACTCGCGATTGCAAAAAAAATTTCCTTACCGCATGATTCTCTTAACTACCTCTTAGTTATCAAAACACCAATATTCGAATCAAAAACTACATTCTAGAATCTCTTTGACTGGTTTTAAGGAATACTAAAACGCGAATGCATATACTCGTTTAAAGTTACTCCGTTTATCTCTCAAAAAAAAAATGGAGGGACAGAAGCTGGCACAGCGCTCATGTCAGATGAATGCTGCCCACTGCACTAACTCCTGGATTACCATTACTACCACCATCGGGAGTCGAATCCTCGACCTCGGTGTCTTCACTTCGCTTATAAGGAAACGGTGTTATCCGCTGAACTACGGGAGTTGGCTCCAAGTGCAATAGTTCCGCGTAACATGGATTAGGTGATGTAGACAAATTGTTGCATGCTATAATTTTATTCAGTATACAAATTCACTTCTTTGATAAGGACATTTAAAAATGTTTCGAAGTTGCAAAAAACCACAATCCAGCAGTGTTCCTACCTGGCAGACGGGAAAGCAAAGTTACCCTTGTCCTCACCTGTCTAGGAACACTGTTAGATTGTGGTTACGTTCAGCTTTAAAGTACTGCCTAAGTCCTCGCGTTTAGGGTGGCTTCCTCTTATACATGTAAAGTTATTTAATATGTGTGTATATATATATATATATATAATTTTTCTCTTGCATTTTTTCATAGGGAAATCAGAAGTCATTTATTGTAGAACTGTACACCTCTATGTGATTTCATGATTGCATTATATGACTGTGATTGATATTTATAACTCTCTCTCTCTCTCTCTCTTTATATATATATATATATATACTCGTGACGCGGAAGCCAAACGTGATTCCCACTTCGATGGGGTCCGGAGGGGCGCGGGGAAGCGATACTCGAAGGTCTTGCACCTCTGGAACCCGAGGGGAGAGAGAGCGCTTGCGGAGGAATTCAATAGATAGTGTGTATATATATATATATATATATATATATATATATATATATATGCATCTGGGTGGTTAGCAGCACTGACCACCAATCCACGTTGGCAGGCGACGCTAAGGTTGTAAAATTCGTGAGAATTTTGGAAAGTAGGGAATTTTCAAACACCTTCGTTTTCATAAAACGAACAGCTACGTATTTTTTAATCAGGGTACTTTGTGTAATTTAATTGGTTGAGCAAAGTGTAGAGGAATGCAGCCAAAAAAAGCAATTCAAAATGCAGTTCATGATGTCAGCAAATGATTCGCTTCAGAATGATAATGGCATCTGGCAGTAACGTGAAGTTGGAGATGTTGAAATAGGCAAACGCACTCCTTCAAATTTCTTTTAACCCCAATTATTTCACAAGAAGGAAATTCCCAGAATGCTGAAATGGAAACTGGCCATATAAAAATAAATGTTGCACTCTAAATGGTACTAGATGTTTGGTTATATATTTGAAACGTCTACTCAACATTTCATAATGACCTTATCTTTCTGAAATGAATAATAACTATTTTAAAATGTTTTCTAGATATTTGAGATGTCTGAAAACGGTGCCTAAATGTTTCAAATATATAAAGGCGTAGAAATTACGCATTTCATTTGTATAATAGTTTAGTTTTCGATTCTTTCCACCTAGACGCATGCGCATTGTGGATAAAAATATTTTTGAATTGTGACGCAGTTTATTTAGGGTTCATATTTATAGGCAAACTCGAAAAGAGGAGGAAACAATTATTATATTTGTGCATTTATTCATTTATTTATTCCATTTAGGCTAAGATCGGGACTAGTATGTTTCATGGACTGCTCTCAATTTTCCTACAAAATTGCAAACAAGGGCAGTCGATGACCATGATTTTGTTTCTGCAATCGGTTTTCTTGAGAAATGATAAAGAAAAATGTTATTGGATATTGAAACGCCTTCCACATGTCGCGCATGATCGTGGACCTTGGAAGAATGGATGCCTTTATACAGTCAACTAACGTTGTCCGATCGCGCTTGGAAACAGCGTAGAGAAACACGTCTCCTGATTCTCTACAAACTCCACCAAATACCCATTGCTGTGGCAACACGCGTCCTTTATTGTTTTTCCGGTGAGAATATAATGTCTCGTCAATTTCGACAGTACAACCAGGTCCGCCGATTTTCGTGTGATTTTTCAAAATATTATCAGCACACACTTCTCGAAGATAACTGTTGTAGTCGATCACGGTTGTGTGTGCCATGCCAAGTTCATCTGCACAGAACTTCAAACTGGTGTACTGCTTCGTCCAGGCGTATATGAACGCTACAATTTTTGATAGCGGTAGCGTTGAACTCTCTAGCCAGGTACCTTTGCGTACCGAAACCTTTTCGTTGCACATGCTCTTCTGGCAACGCCAGGTCGGCACGCCAGCCAAGCACTTAATTGCCATATTGTGCTTGCGTTTGCATAACTTTTTCTTAGGAATAACATCATGTTCCTGGAAAAACTTTACTGCGGATTCATCGTCAGACACATTTTGCCATAGCTACTTCAAATTAATACAAACATCACTCATTGTTCTGCAAAAAAAATGACAAGAATTAGTGCGATATCTTGCAAAAAACAATAGTATAAGAAACTCGATTAGGTCAGGTCAGGTTAGGTTAGGTTAGGTTTCTCAAGAAAACCGATTGCAGAAACAAAATCAGGGTCATCGACTGCCCTTGTTTGCAATTTCGTAGGAAAATCGAGAGCAGTCCATGAAACATACTAGGTCCCTAAGATCTTCCAAGTATTTTTCATGAATTTATTAATTTTATTTATTCGGCTAGGCCATGACTAGTAAAGTCTTTCAAGATTAAGAATCAGCCTATGACCCTGAGCCTAGCATTAGACCTAGGCCTTTTGATGTACAGAAAGCCTACCCTTATACTTGAGAAAAGACACTTGAAAGATAAGATATAAGTTGAAAAGGGTTCGGGCTAGTGCAATCAAAATTAATGCAGAACTGAGAAGTAAAATATTTGAGGAAAAATTAGCTCAACTTCATACAGGTCGCCCTCGTTTTGTGCAACTTTTCTTGATGCAATTTCGCTATTATGCGACGACCCTACTTCTACACTCTCTCGCTGTGTGCGAGAAAAATTTGCAATTATATGACTGTCCGGGTTGGATGTGTGAAGCTTGTGCGGCCAATGTAGGCGCGCGCAGACTCCACTATGCAGTTGGTGCGGGTGGAGCGGGGACGCAGCCCGCACGCTTCCCAGGGTTTCCATTTTAGGGTAAAATACCGTAGACGAGGGTCGGTTCTTCAATCTCCCTCACTCAGTGTCGCATTGTCCATTCTTGTGTCAGGACTTATGTTAATCGCTCTCATCTTGTAGTGTGTGGATTTACCATTACTGTTGACTTTAGTGCAATGAGTATTCAAGTAAATACCTTTTTTTATGCAGGAAGGAGGGGCTAAGGGCGAGTGCCCGCAAAAGCGCCCCCCTCAATAGGAGAAGAAGAGAGCCAAAATTAAGGTTCAGGTTTTTCGAGATGCCTAGACACTCTGCGTTTGAAAGATTGGAGGTCACAGACAGGGAGAAAGGTGGATTAAGGAAGATTCTTCCAGAGTTCACCAGTTGAGTAGATGAAAGATTGAAAATACCGATTAACTCTTACGTTAGAGAGTTGGACAGAAAAAGAATGAGAAAATGTCGAAAGTCTGGTGCTGCGTGCTTTCCTTGAAGGAAGAGGCATGCATTTAGAATGTTCGGAAGAGAAGTGTCCGTTATAACAGCGATAGTAAAGAGAGAATGAGGCAACATTGCGACGAAGAGAGAGGGGTTGAAGACAGTCAGTAAGAGGCGGGGAAATGATGAGACGAAAAGACTTTGATTCCACCTGGCCAAGTACGGCTGTGTGGGTTGGGCCACCCAATACATGAGAAGCATACTCTATACAACGGCGGACAAGACCCCTGTACAAAGAGAGCAACTCAACTGAGCAGTGAAGAAACTGCAAAGTCGGTACAGCGCACGTAACCTCTTAGAAGTTGTTATTGTTTCTTTTACTTTTTTTATATAATGTCAGATGATTGTTTTATATTATTAGGTGATTTTTCATTGGATTTGTTATGAAAGAGTGTTAGAAAGGTTTTCTGGGGGGTTCAGGAGTGGTCCTGGAACGTATCCCTATTAAATACACGTAATAAATGGCTCTCTTTATACGAAATCGCTTTATGCGAACTATTTTTGGAACGCAAGCCTCGCATAAAGCGAATGTGACCTGTATTCATTTGAAAAGCGTTAACTTATAAGAAAACTAATTTGAGTATTTAAAACTGGTAAATGGCTTTGATAATATAAGTTACAGGAAATTAATTAATAGGAATACAGAGTCAATTAGAAGAAGAAATGGATATAAATTGAAAGTTAAAAGTTTTTTTAAGAGTAATGCTGTGAAGCAATTCTTTTCATATAAACTTAAACTAATACTTAAACGTAAACTCTCTTAAACTTTTATGCAAATGACATTTCATTGTTAGACAATTCATTAAACAATTTATTAGACATTTCGGATTAGGTTTTACAATTGTTTAAAAGATTGGGACAATTCAGACATTTCAAATGACTTACTGAAATGCCTAACGAAATGTCTAATTACTGTGAAATGTCTAATGCAGTAGACATTTCAAAATTCACAAAGTTAGGACAATAAAATGTCTAACGAAGCGTCTACTTCTATTTAGAGTATATCAATACGTAAATATTATAACGTGAAATTCCTAAATAAATGCAAAAAACTTCACTTTTCTACGTGAAGATCAAAATATGATAATAAAAATCCACTCTAATAGACAGAGTTTATTTCCACAACAGTTACGATGCTCACTGGCATCCTCTTCGGGTGGATACAGAAAAACGAATGAACCAAAAACAAGAAGGAAAACAGTCCAGGGACCATTAAGAAATTCGCACCTAGGTTAGATCCCGTTCTCCCGACAACGAAAGGGCATTTTATTAAAGGGTCCCGCTTATACTGTAAGTACATTCGCACAAATTTAAAACTATCTTCTTGTTCTAATCTATACATACAGATTCTATTATTTTTTTACATGATTATTACATTTATTATTACATTTATTACATTTATTATTGCATTATTATTTATTACAGAAATTATAAATTTATTATTACATTAATTATTACATTGTTGTTTATTATACAGAAATTATAAACCGAAAGACGAATGAAAAAGGCGAGAAGGAAACAATCCAGAGACCATTAAGAAATTCGCACCTAGGTTAGATCCCGTTCTCCTGACATCCATCGGAAGGGCATTTTATTAAAGGGTCTGCTTATAAGTATACATTCGCACAAATTAAAACTATCTTCTTGTTCTATAGATACAGATTCTATTATTTGACATAATTACTGCATTTATTATTGCATTTATTATTATATTTACGTTTTTAACATTTATTATTATTACCTTTACACTTATTATTACATTTATTTTATTACCTTTATTCTTACATTTATTATTATTGCATTTACATTTATTTCCACATTTATTACTTTTATTATTACATTTATATTTATTACTATTACGTTTATTACTCCATTTACATTTTACAGAAAAAACGAATGAACCAAAAGCAAGTACGAAAACAATCCAGAGACCTTTAAGAAATTCACATTCTGTCTATTAGAGTGGGTTTTTATTATCGTGAAATTCCTATTTTTAGTCAGGTATATTCCCAACAAACTCACCTAAACTCAATAAAAACAATGGATATAAGAAGTCACAACTTCTATTTTGGGTGAAAAATGCTTAAATACATTATATTTTACTGTTTACTGCAAAAAAATATCTAATAAACCTTAAAAATGACCTAAAATTCAAAATTCCCCAAATTTCCCCAAATTTGCGACGTATTCAAAATTTCCGAAACATTTCATGGAAAATTTACAACATTCCTAAAAAGTTTTCATCCCTTCTGGAAGGAAACAAATCAGAAGTTACCAAGGTATATATATATATATATATATATATATATATATATATATACAGAGCCGGATTTAGACGTGTGGAGGCCCTGGGCAGCCTCCATGTGGAGGCCCCCCTACCTTAGGGGAAGACATAATTGAAGTCATCCATAAGATTCATAATATAATTAACATACATACACTTTCAAAACATCGTGCACTCTTGTGTCTGTCCATTCCACTCATTTCTGCAAAAAATGAAAGTCTCGGGTTACTCGAGTATTCCATTATAGTGAGAGTAGGCCTAAAAGAGTAATAAAAACAAAATAATAATCAGTACACAACAAATAGTAATTGGTAAAAGTTTATGTACTACAGTGGTATTGGATGCGCGTGTTTTTTTGTTGATCATCTATCGGGTTTTCCTAGTTTCGGGTTTTTTCTATTTTGATAATGGCTTGTCAATATGTGGAGGCCCCAAGATGTGGAGGCCCGTGGGCAGCTGCCCACTTTGCCCACTCCTAAATCCGGCCCTGTATATATATATATATATATATATATATATATATATATATATATACACCGTTCAACCTTTCAAATGTTCCGTGCGATGATTCCTTACTTCACGAAGGTCAAGCTTGTCGCCCTTCCTCTCGAGTTGGCCTGGTGAAGTAGAGAGTTGGTTTCTTGTACTCTCCACCTGACATAGCCAGGTACGCCCGGCTCATTGGGGATTGTTCTGAGCCAGGCGTCTAATCTTCTTTTGAAGATGTCCACCGCAACACCACTCGTGTTCCTTAGTTCTTTGGGCAACTGATTAAACAGTTTTGATCCTCTCACAACAAAACTATTTTCTTTCAGGTTTAAGGATGTTCCCTGTCTAGCCTTTAATTTGGGAACACGACACAATCTTCCTTTTCTACTTTCCATTGTTGTTTAGGGGGTTATAGGGTTCAGAGTAAGATTAGGGGCTGGTTTCTCCATTATTTTCCAAGTGTAAATAATGGTGCATTTCTCTCTTCTTCTTTCCAGTGAATATAGGTTTCATTCGCGTAACCTTTCCCAGTAGTTTACTTCTTTGCACCCATTGATCTTGGCTGTGAAACTTCTCTAACTCCCTTCTAGTTGTCTAATGTCTTCTTTTTTATATGGGCATGTTAGGACCGAGCAGTATTCCAATTTGGGTATGATCAATGTTTTCAGTAGAGGAATCATTATATTCCTATATTAAAGGTTCTTAGTATGTGCCCAGTTATTCTCTTTGCTCCGTTTACTGCTATCTTATTTTATGTTTCAAATTTCGCATCATCAGTCATTACAACTCCTAAATCTTTTGCTTTAGAATTTCTCTGAATTTCCTGTCCATTTTGGATATAGTATTGTATGGATTTTAGGTCCTCCCGTTTTCCGTACCTTAACAATTGAAATTTCTCAGTGTTAAACTTCATATTGTCGTCTTCCGTCCACTTGTAGATTCTGTTCATGTCTGTTATATATATATATATATATATATATATATATATATATATATATATATATATATATATATATAATATATAACCTTTGGAACCTTCGTTTTTCTTCCGCACGAATTGTTCATTCTGACGAAGGTCAAGCTTGTCACTCCACCTTAGTATCACGATTTCCCGATCAGCAGCCCAGAGTCCTAACCACAAGGCTACTCAGGGTACTCATTTATCTACCAACCAATTTTTTTTTTTATTCAAGGATGAACAGCTGAGTGAGATAAGCGCTGCCTGTCATCGCCGGGAATCGAACCCGGGGCCGATGAATTTGTAGTCAGCAATGTTAACCACTACTATAGATATATATATATATTATGGTGGACCGGATGTCAGTTTTTCAACATCTGCGGATGCGGATGAGGATGCGGATATTTAGTTAATCTATCAGTATAATATAGAATTATGAATATATGACGTAATTTTTCAAATTTCATGATATTACTATTATGGCAGGCAATGCATAAGAATTAAAATTAATATTAATGTTTTCATTATGATAAAAATAATAACTTTCCCAAGAGTTTCAGCCACAGAAAATTCAATGAAACAAGTTTCATTCAATGTTCTGTGTTATCAGGTATTTATATTTTGAGGTTTATATATTTGTTTGTTCATTAATAATTAATACTTTACGTGAAATGTGCATGACTGGGCCTTATAAGATACTTTATAAGCTAATTTAATTGTAATTTGCATAATTTATTAGAGAGGTAATATCCGCATAACATGCAGTCAGAAGTGCGGATGCGGATGTTAAAAATGAAGCGGATGCGGATATCCGGTCTACCACTAATATATATATATATATATATAATGATAATGATAAGCTTTATTGGTAGGACATAAATCCCATAAAACAGTACATTATTTTTGAAGGTAATAAACGATAAAATAAATCAAACAATATTAAATAAGAAAAATTGTGACTAAAAGAGAACTAAAAATAAGACACGTATTGAAACACTACAACAAAAGAATATAAAAATAAATAAAAATAAAACGTACACGTAGTATATATGTTACGGCATGCGGGAGGTGCCCCTTTGGGGCATTGGTTTCTGCGCGTATGTAGAGGAATTACGGCATTTGCTTGGGTGAGGCCTGTGGTGAAGTGGTTATCATATCTGACCGGCAATCGGAAGATCCCGGGTTCGATTCCCTGGGTACCTCATTTTTTCATTTGTTTCGTTCTTTCGCTCTCATCTTGCGCGGATAATTCTCCTATACAAAGCGTCGTTCTTTACGTTAATTATACTGCGTGTTTGCAGTTATAATGTATATATATATATATATATATATAATATATATATATATATGGGAATAATGATAATGATACTGA